>JAXRJS010000097.1:1072500-1368751 GCA_037127375.1 Dione juno
AAAAAACATTTTGCGGATATTCTATAGTTTTTTTATCGAACATTGAAATTTTTTATCTAATATAAAAACGAAAGTATCAATTTAATAACATTTTTTTTTATAATCCAAATAAAAAAAATTAAAACAATGAAACATTTAATTCAACTAATCTGTATTTCAAGTAAAGTATCGACATGAAAGGGGAATATAAATAGAATATAAGCTTACCGTACAGGTGAGATTTAATCAATAACCGCTTTTCCGTAATGGCGAATTCCTTCATATATTTATATAATAATAATATATTACAATAAAGTTATATTTAAAGAGTTTTTTTTATTTAATCCAAGTAAATAACTACTAACGTCCGGCGTTCATTAAAAATATTGACTAAAAGTAGAACCTCGGTGGTCACTGAAAGGTTTCCCGTAGTGTTGCCAGTGTTGGAAATTTTCTTGGTACGATTTTGGGGAAAAATTATTAGGGAAAAATTATAGCTTAAATATTTTATCTTTTTTTTGTTTAGGTTTATTATTTGTAATAATAATAGCGATATAAAAAGGAAAATTAAGCAACTCGTTAATTATTTCTTTTAATTTTTATAGTAAAATTACTTAAAACGTGCAATTTTCGATTTGGCTTTTAGGGTACCGTATCTGAATAGGAAAAAGTGTTGGCTTAACTTATAGGAACACTTTATCGTCCGTCTTTTATATATTTATTTCAATCCCTTTCTAAATTTATTTATACAAATCTTAAAAACTAATTTAGAGTATAAGTTTATTTCAAAAATAAATCTTTACAAATTATTAATAAGTAATGGTTAATAAGCGAAAAATATTCTCCATTCGTATTGTCTAAAATTTATGACATCATTGTTTTTGAAGAACATCATCTAATAGGTACGAGTTCAAATCCTACAACGCTTAAATATATATAATAAATAGTTAAAATATTATATAATTATATAAAATAATAAAATATTTATAGTCAGAGAGGAAGGAGCTCCAAACCCTGCGGTCCCTGCATACCTCTTTCGCGTCGTCCACTGTCACTAACTTCTTCATACAAACTCTCCCGGGGGTTCTCATGCTTTTCACGTGACCTTCCCCCAGTATATCTGGCTCTGGTAAGAAAGCGTGGCATTGACTTGCAGGAGATGAGTTAAGCTAATATTTTTTAAACCCATACTTAGACAGCAACTAGCAACTAGCCCCGGCTTCGCACGGGTGCAATGCTGATACTAAATGTACTACAGGATGTCTTTACATACAACGTTTACAGCTTTTTTGTCATTAATTAGGATTAGAATGTAGGTTTTAATGAAGATATATACAATAAAATATGTTATATTCCATCTGTAGATTGACATTTATATACCCATTTCTTACATACACGGATATTATCAATAAAAAAAAATAAAAAAATAATTATATGTATATATATATATATATATATATATATATATATATATATATATATATATATATATATATATATATATATATTTATATATATATATATATATATATATATATATATATATATATATATATTATATAAATATAATATATATATATATTTATATTTATATATAATAATTAATTAATTTAACTTAAGATCTTTCTATAAAGTTCCAAATAAATAAAACAAAAAAGCTACAATAAAAAAAAAAGATTTATTTAATTCTAATATCACTTATTCACTTCCATAACAACACATTCATATTTACACAAATTAACAATTAACTTATAATCGGAGACCTTTAAAATTTTGTACGGCTCATATACTTTTAACACGGCATCTCTTTCTATATTATTATTATGCACAAACATATTGTTTAGAATAATCAAAAAGTCTTCATTATTTACATCCAAAGCTTTAATTAAATGGCAACCAAATTTTAAATCTACATTTGTTATTCGAAATACCAAAAAATCTTCACTTGGCAGAATAAAGCTTGAATTAGCTGCTAAAAATCGTTCATGAAGCCATAGAGAAGTGCTTGCGTTCCGTTTCTTCTTGAGCGTATTGAGCCGGAACGCCAATCCATCCTTTTTATATTTAACCTTTTTACCAATTTGTGTATCATTTTCAAAACTGCTGAAGCTATTTACTGAATTTCTACTCTCTGATTTAACAATTGGCTCTAGTTTTTCGGGCTGAGAATTTATAATTTCAATTTCTTCTATACTTTTTGAACTGTTCCTGTCGTGTTCAGTATCGCATTCACTTATTGATGCGCTCTGCGATGTGTTCGCACTGAAGTGGCTGTCAAAATATGATTTCACTTTGTCTATTAAAGGCACAGTTGATTTTAATTTAAGTAAATTTTCTATATTATCATCTATGTTATTTAATTTATTCTCCTTATTTAGTATATTTCTTAGTAAGCTATTTTTTGATATAATATTGTCAGATTGTTTTATTTCTATGCTTGTTATGGACATTGATTTTTGGCTTAAATGTAATATGGGTGATTTACTCCGTTCCTTACATCTACTTTTTTTGATATCATTATTCGGACTGAAAAGCTTTTTCTTTACTTTAGGTGTATTTATTGGTGTAATATGCTTAAGTGAAAGAACAGGACTGTTCGATTTTTCTTTGTAATTACAGCCTTTAGTTCCACTTAAAATAATTGGTGATTTTTCAGTTTTGTTGAAATTATAAGGCAAAAAATGTCTTTGTGAGCTTTTTAAAAGTGGCGATTTACAATTAAGCTTAGGGGACTTCTGTCTGGCAATAACTGATGATAGTTTATTGATATTTTGATTATTTTGCTCGGATTCTGTAAAGGTTATATCCAGTTGTGAGATGTTTCTGGAAATTTTACATCTATTCGTCACACGTTTTCTTTTTATGCTGCATATATGCTTAGATATTTTACTATTTACGTCATTGAAACTGTTTTCGTAGTCACTAGAATCGCTACTCCAAATTATTTCTTCGGGATCTTCTTGCGAATTTAACAAATCAAATTTCGATATGAAATTGTTTTCTAAATGATTTCTCATTTTTATGTCAATAGCTTTCACTTTATACTAAAATGTTTATCTTATTGAACAAAAACACAACAACACATTTTGAAAAATCAGTCTCCTTTTTTACACAGATAAAAAAATAATCCTTCGATTTTCCTTTTCACTTTTTTTTTAACACTTGATCAAGTTTAACAAATATATTTATAAAATTTTTATCCGAAATAACTATAATATATCATAATTTATAACTTATGCATTAATTAAAAGTAGATATATATATATATATATATATATATATATATATATATATATATATATATATATATATATATATATATATATATATATATATATATATATATACCTCACAAGTTTTCATTATGATGGCAACATTGCAATAACCTACAAAATCTTAACGGTTGGCACTCTTGACACCATTTGCCGTGTTATTCGACTAACTTCATATCAATGTGCTCAAAACAAACACGCAGAGTGCATGCCGCATAGGAATACGTCTTGAGCCTACCTGCCATTGTTTATGACCTTACGCGACTACTAAATACCAATTCCTAGTGGAATCCTAGTAGATTCGCATTAGAATATACATTTTAATAAAAACAAGCCGGTTATAGATATGGAGGTTGATCGCGTCGCTTCAGATACGGAAAACGTGGCGGTGGTTGAAAATGAAAAGCGCGAAGAGGGAGCCGGCGACGCTACCACGTCCCACCCCGAGAGATTGCGCCGTAAGAACAAAAAGTTCAATCGCAGCAACAGCAAAGAGGGACCAGCTCCGGTCACTACGCCGCTACCGAAATACCGCAGCTGGAAGAACAGCCGACGTCCCCGAAATGGGCATGGCCGGGGTTTGCCCAAAAAAGGTAATAATTAACTACAAAACTATTAATATTTAATATATTAATCCTATACACCGGCTTCCGAAAGTTCTGGAACGCGGCCATAGTGTACGTAGGTACTATATATCTATTATATTTACATAATATTTGTTTACCAACTTTAACTTATGTTAGCCAAGGTCAAGTGAGAGAGTAAATTTTGCGCAGTTACTAAACGCTAGGTTTTAATATTATTATACAGTATATTGAAACCATGTCGCTAGTTCGAGTTCGTTGACTCGTTACGCAACTCGTAAACAACTTTTACAGGGCTATTTTCAACTTACCGAGATAGTAGTAATCGTGTTAATAATTAAACTTCAATCTTGAAATTAGCACGTAAATTTATCAAAATGGACTCACATTATACGTATTAAATGTTAAAATTTAAATAACAAATCACTTTATAACATTTGTTTTTATCAAATGTGTAAAAAAGGCGCGTCGTTTCAAGGTCAAGGCTATTATTGTTTTGCCACTGGCCGTGTCGTTTGATATGGTGGCAGTGATGTGACGATATACAGCCATTGAAATTAAGTTTTTTTCTTAATTTTGTTGGTATACTTAATTGAGTTTTTATTGGTTTTTAATTACATATTTAATTTTTGGAGATTAATTTCTATTACATAGTTTAGAAAATGAGAAAATCTTTGTATATATTTGTGGTTATTAAATCACTTTATGCCATATCAAATAATTCTTATTAAATAAAATAAAAATGCAATTTTTATTAAATTAAAAAAACTTATGTATTACTTTTTAATCTAATAAAACAACTTATACAGATAAACAAATGTAGATATGAAATCATTTTTTTTTTCAAATAGTTTTCTTTAACATCTTATTAGCTTTACAACATACATCCTTTCAAATTTAAATAAATTGTAAATTTATATGTATATATGTATTATATATTATATATATATATATGACATAATTATAAACAGTTTTTCTTTTAGTATTACCAAAATTTGATGTCAGCTTATGTAGAAAGGTTGTATTATTTAGATACTTTTAATAAATTTGTGACCTTTTCATTTTTAAACATCAAATATGGCAAATAAGCAATATTTCATATTATTATTCAAAGTGTCACATTTAGAAGTTTCCATTTGGTATTCTCCAGTATTAAATCAAAATTAAATATTTAAATAAAATTTTTTTTGTGATTTAATTTCAATATTTTTAAAACCTCATCTATGCATTCTTCCTAATGTGTATATTTTTTTTTTTTTTACCATACAACCTCCTGCATGTGTTCTCCGTACAATGTGACATTGGCTAAGTAATTTGTGCTTAAAGAACAAGTGAAAACCTCTTCTTTAGACATTTGAGTATCCAAACCTTGCTTATTGAATGCTTGAGCATATTTTTCAATACAGTTAATCGAGTACTATAGATTATTAATACTGTATATCCAAAAGTAAACCCGAATATTGGTCATTATTATCATATATTTTTTAACTCCAAGGTCTTAGAGATAACAATGATTTATTGTTTTGCAGTTTTTTGTTTTTTTGTGTGTTTTTCTTTTGTTTCTATTGAAATTTTAATCTATTGAAATTAGGTGTTCAGTTTAATTAGTTCCGGGTTAGATAATTGGGCGGTATGTGGAGAATAGAGAGTTTTAACCCTAGACAGAGGTTAGGCTAAGTCTTTATGTTTTGCTATTATTATTATTTATTAGACATTATTAACAAATTCTTTAAAGAATTTATAACATGAACTTAATGACGTAGACTTCACCCGTCTTTCCCGTTCCCGTGGAAATTTACATATATCCTCTCTTAGTAGACATGTCATATTAATTAATAATATATATCACCTCAAGTCCCACGGAAACCAAAACTTCCAACCCAGCGGAAACCCTCTCCATCTAAATAAGACGTGGCAGGATCGCTTGCGCATGCATAACCCAACCCTGTACTATGTCCTAAAAAAAAAATATATATATATATATATATATATATATATATATATATATATATATAGATATATATATATATATATATATATATATATATATATATATATATATATATATATATATATATATATATTTCAATTTACGACGGATAATATTGGCTGTTGCAGGTATATTATCTAGTGCTATTGAAGAGACCCATTCAATGATAACAGTGTACGATAGTGCTATCAATTGTATAGAGAATTTTGTATGTAACAATTGAATTAAAAGTTGTAATTTGTTTTAAACAAGCGATACGTTCGACTTCGCTCGCTCTACTATAATATAATATGCATATATATTGAGCGTAAATCTCGATCCCGCGGGAATTTCTGAATAAAAAGTAGTATACTATACCTCGGGTATACCATAACCTCTTTTATCTAGTCATAGTTGTATAAAAATCCCATGTGTAAGAAAGACAGATAGACAGACAAAATTTAAAAAAAAAAGTTTGTTTATGTTTTAGCAGCGTGGAAATTTATATGCCCTTGAGAAAACACTATTATTTGTAATTACATACATACATAAATTATAATTATATATATAGACTCTATATGAACTATGTTATCAGCCAGTCATTCATTCATTTTATATACTGGAATCGAACCCACGACCGTCGTCTATACCATACTGATAGTATCAAATGTGTTAGTTATAAATAATAAATTAAATATTATTATCGAGCTTTGACCTAATTTCTATACAAATTTTCCTTCTAGACAAATAAGTTAATATGTATTTTTAAATAAACGTATAGCTCCTGGCAGTCTTAAGATAAAGCATGGTTTGAAATGATAAGAATTTACGATCTGGCGCTTCGCCAAATGAGGCGGACGTCGCGAGTTCGATATGTTTTCGGGGGTTTGGTGTAAATGTTTGTGTGTTTAGTGTTACTTAAATAGAACTGAATGATAGTGACACTACACTATGATAGTGTTTTTGTAATTTAGTTGTGATATGTATTATTTAAATGGTGAGGGGGGGGGGGGGGTGTGTTGTATCTCCATGAGGGGGATTTTTTTTAGCTTCACGTTGTATCCCGCACTTAGCAGGGACCTAGTATTAAGATACTCCATTCCCCACTTTCCTTTGCCTTTCGAGACCTTGTGGTGTTGAGTGGCGGAACTCAACGCCGCGCTTTCTCTTGTTACCGGAGCTAAAAAAATGAAAATAATAGATTCCCCTTTCATGGGAATCGAACCCACAAACCGTCGTACAGGCAGACCTACCTGTTCTATAGTGTTTATGTTTATATAATGAAATTTTTCATTTGTGTAAATATCACCCGCTTGAACGATGTTCTCGGATAATATATATATATATATATATATATATATATATATATATATATATATATATATATATATATATATATATATATATATATATATATATATATATATATATATATATATATATATATATATATTACTACGATATATTTACATACATTGTCCATCCGTAGACAGCATGTCTAGACTCTACATGATATCTACAGGCGTAGACTAGAGAAGTCGCGTGACATTGCTCACGCGTTGCCATAGCAACGTGTACGTCACTTTATACAGATGTTATATACTGTCATACATATGGGAGCGTGTGTTGTATATATTTTATTGATTTTAAAGTATTTCTAAAGCGTTATTTAATAATATATTGATTTTCCGTTGATTTATATATATATATATATATATATATATATATATATATATATATATATATATATATATATATATATATATATATAAAATTTCCCTATTTGGATATCGAACCCACAAACATAGTAGTTACAGCCAAACACTGTTTCTCTGTAAATAATAAAATGTCATTCAATTTGTATTATTTTATGTATAATATCGGCGTTGAGTTCCGACACTCAATACTGAAGAACGGAGTGTCTTAACACTCTACTCTGTTTCCTCTGCCTATCCCGCAATATGCGGGTTAGTTACAGCGTGAAGCCAACGTGAATTATTGAAGTGAATGGCGACTTTGTACTAGATACTACTTTGTACTATATTATTATATTTATTTGCACAAAGTAAGTGATAACACGTGTAGTAACTGAGTCAGTGTGATAAGACCGTGAATGTATTTGTTACGCTGATAAAGTATATATTCAGTAATATTTAAGGAAGGTATATATATATATATATATATATATATATATATATATATATATATATATATATATATATATATATATATATATATATATATATATATATATAAATATATATATTATATATATTAATAGGAAAGATGACAATCAAGCCGGTGTCAAATCCAGCCACATTTAATGTTTTTTTTGATGTTCACTACTAGGTGGAGCTGGAGGCAAGGGTGTCTGGGGTGTGCCCGGTTCGGAACTCCTGGAAGAGTACGAGGAGGATGCCAACGATCCGAACTATGACTCTGAAGCCGTTACCAACGGTGATGTGGAGTTCAAGCAGGTGATCGTCGAGGCTGATCCTGGAGAGGTCGTGGTATGTATTGGAATAAGATCAGTTTTTTCTCTCTCGCTCTCTACGTCTCTATCTCTCCCTCTCCCCCTCTCCCTCTCTCTCCCGCTCTCCTCTCTCTCCCTCTCTCTCTCCCTCTCTCTCTCCCTCTCTCTCCCTCTCTCTCTCCCTCTCTCTCTCCCTCTCTCTCGCTCTTTCCCCCTCCTTCTCTCCCTCTCTCTCGCTCTCTCCCCCTCTTTCTCTCCCTCTCTCTCTCTCCCCCCTCTCCCTCTCTCTCCCTCTCTCAATGCAGTATGGGCAGATGTATCTGAGTGAAGTTAAAAAACAAATGAAGGAAATGCAAACCATTTATAGAGTAATGCGTCACTAATTTCTCTTATTAATCAAAAACAAGTTAAAAAAAAACGCTTCAGAGACAATCGAAAGTTATATTTAACTGACCTACCATATTTGTGAGAGTCGCTGGCCTCATGCCAATTTAAGCGTTATTTACATATGTAACATGTGTTGTTTTTGAGTGCACACTATTTCTTAATCTTGAAAGTGATTTCTTTAGCATCGTGCTTATTAGCAGGATTGATATAGAGAATCTAGTGACCGTTCTCCGCTCTCCGTCCAATTTTTGCTTGTTGAGAATTTGTGGAACTCAATGCCGCGCTTTGTGATCTCACCAGAGCGAGGAAATTGTGATAATTCATTCCCCCAAGTGAGATTTGAACCCGCAACAATCTAACGCAATGCCACAGCGTGTACATTAAATATTTATAGAAAAACAAAATATTTAGGGATGATGAAGAAGTTAATATATATATATATATATATATATATATATATATATATATATATATATATATATATATATATATATATATATATATATATATATATATATATATATATATATAAGGATGTTATGACATCATCAGTATCATTGTGGTCCATATAAAGTATATAAAAGCAAATTCTGCCTAAAACAAAAATTAATTTATGGTCATTTTCCATTGGCATATGAATGAAAAATGAAATATCTGGAACATATATATTCATATATATATATTGTATATGGTATTTTTATTAACTGATCATCCAGGGGTCATTCAAAGACCACGAAAGCGATGTTGTGTGCGGAAACTGGTAAATTAATTTAAATGGCTTCGATTCCCGGTCGGGGGAATAATTGTTATTATGAGAGGGTTTCATTTCACGGTTCTAGTAGACAAAATTGGCTGAAAAGTGCAAATTTCCCTTCTGTATGGAAGAAACTGTGTTCTCTATTCTGTTTTTTTTTTTAATTATATTTATTTACTTTTTTATTATAAAAAATGGTCAGTTGAATACTTGTTAAATACGCCATGTTTGTATACAAGCGACGCGATGCGCAAGCGCACGTCGCGTCGCGCATAATCAACGCGACGGGTCAATGACTATTGTATGGTTACAATACTTGTACGTTGTTTATTGTGTACGCTCACTTAAATGGAGATTTGTTTCGGATTTTAAATGATTGAATAAATAGCTTCACGCTGCATCCCGCATATAGGATAGATATATCCCGCATATAGGATAGATATATCCCGCATATAGGATAGATATATCCCGCATATAGGATAGAACCTAGTGTTAAGACACTCCCAATTTTTGACATATTGCGTGTTTAGGGGCGGAACTCAACGCCACGCTTTGTTTCGTTGTCAAAGAGAGGAGCTGGACATGATTAATTTCTCCTAATGGGAATCGAACCCACGACCTACGCGTTCAATGAGACGCTCAGACGACGATTATATATTTATTACAAATATAGATTTTTTGGTGAGGACCGTCATGGCGCAGAGGTACAGCGTTTGCCTGTAAACGCGACGGTTTGTGGGTTCGATTCCCGTGAGGGGAGAATGAATTATTTGCATTTTCTTTGGTCTGGCAACAAGGCAAAGCGCGGCTTGAGTTCCGCCCCACGGAGTGTCTTAACACTAGGTTCCTTCAACCCCCGGTCCCCTCTGCCTATTCGGCTATGTGCGGGATACGGCGTGAAGCCATAATAAATAAGCCAGAATAAACAAATAAATAATAAATAGTTTTTTGGCTACGTTGAGATAATAAGTGATTAAAGAACAGTTGAAAAGATATTATATGATGCAAGAATGAGGGGTAAGAGAGGTGGCAACCTCGGCTGACCTTGTCCAATCGGGAGGATGAAGCTTCATGCTTTATCTGCGGGATAAGCAGAGAGATTTCTCCGTTTTTCTTGAAAATTTGAGACAGTACCTGTTGTTAATTAATAGCTGGTGGCACAGCGTCTGACTGAACAATTTGACCCTCACTTTCATTCTCGTTGTAATATGTAAGTGGAGTTAAGTACTGTTGATGCTCATTCGGGAGGCTCACCACAGTTGTAAATATATTGTAAGTTTACATTAAAAAGAGAAACTGTTGAGATTCTCGCCAGCTCCTCTCACCAGAACTGCCCTCCGAGCTGGTGGCAGCTTCTAGTGGGACTGACAATACTGACACTTGTGTTAACTAACTTGACTATTCAAAAGTGCTTGTAATGTGCCTATTTGAATAAAAAATATTTTGATTTGGACAAAGTACATGAGAAGTACATTCTTAACACTAGATGTCTTCTATATGCTATTTATTTATATATTTATTTAATTATTTATTTATTTATTTATGTATTTATTTATTTGTTTAGGCAAGCCAACGTATGTATATATATATATATATATATATATATATATATATATATATATATATATATATATATATATATATATATATATATATATATATATATAATATATATATATATATATAAATATATATATATATATATATATATATATATATATATATATATATATATATATATATATATATATATATATATATATATATATATATATATATATATATATATATATATATATAAAGTATATAAAAGCAATTATATATTAAACAATTGTTACGTAAAAAATAAAACTTCAAGTTAAACAAACAAAGTCATATTTGATTAACATATGTAATATTACATACAATTTTCTACACATTCGTCAGTCTGTCTGTCTGTCACAGCGTAAGGCGGAGCCCGTGATACTGGAGTACTTCGAGCACGGCGACACCAACGCCGCGGCCGAGGAGTTCCTGGAGTTCGTCACTGCCTCTAGAAGCTACTTGGTGAGAGTTTCTATATATATTTTTTTTATTTATATTTGTATTTTTTAAGTTACTTTGTCTATGTAAGAAAGTAAATTAAATGTTCATTTGGCAGTGTTTTGCCGTACAAAATATTTAATTTTTTTTTTTATTATTTATAAGCCGATTGAATAAAGTGAGATTAACGTGCACAAACACACAGACAGACAGACAGACAGACAAAAAAAAATTAAAATCATTGTTTTGTGTTCTATTACTTGATAAATGCCCCCAATTATCGTTTTTTTTTTTTCATATATATGTATATATCAGTTATATTTTTTTTATATATTGGTCTTATATATTAATAATAAAAAAATCAAATTATACAAATATTTTTGACTTTTTTATTAACTAATAATATTTGTGTGTGACACATGACATATGACACATTGAGCCGATATTGTAAGTGATGTAATATAGTCTATAGCCTTTCTAGGTAAATGGACTATACAGCGCTAAAAGTGTATTTCGATTCGAGCCAGCAGTTCTAGAAATTATTTCGATTAATATTAAGTCTTCAATGGGATTGACATGTTTTAAATAAAAAGGTGGACATAGTGTGCTTGCCACGGCTCGGCAAGCCTCCACAAGCTTTAAGCAACAACGTGTAAATATGCAGCAAACGCTTGCCGCAAGCTGGTACATACTATTATTTTTTTTACTATGTAGTTTTTAAATATATTCAATTTCCATTTTCCCCAGGCATGTGAGACAATCATAGAAATAGCGTTAGATCACAAACCGTCTCACTGTGAAATGGCCTCGGTCTTAGTGTCCGACCTCTATGGGAGAATTTTCTCGGCTAAGGATATCGGCTTGGGTAAGTTCCATTTTTGTTTGGGATCCGTGCCCTTGTTGTCTGTCTGTCGGCCTGTTCCGTCTGTCATAGTAATTCCAGGTCTTCAGTCCCATAGAGCACAGAAAGAATTTAACTTCTAAGTTGGTGTAATCTGGAGATATGTGCGTTTATAATTTGTCGCATAATTAAATCCTCATTTAAAGCCTCAAAAAATTAAAGCCTCTAGGGTACTTACTTACCGTTGGCCTGGAATTGAGGTGGTATAGTCCCGGGATACATTAGGTCTTGAGTAACAATTTGGGTAATTTGGTCCTTGATCCATGGTCTGTCCAAAATATGAAGGTTTTTTTTTATTATGGAGAACAAGGATTTGAAGTCATCATCATAGGCACAGGGTCAGAGTGTAAGCGCGACGATTGTGGGGTCGATTCTCTATAGGGGGAATATTAATTAATAATAAATAATTATGTAGTGTCTTCACTTTACACTAGGTTGCACTGGCAACCCTGCTATATGCGGGATACAGGATGAAGTGATTTATTTATTTCTACAATGAAAGTCTGTCCTCCTGCAGCATTTGAGCATCTTCTGGAGAAGCTTCCAGATCTGATGCTGGACACCCCGGACGCGCCGGTGCTGCTGTCCAACTTCATAGCGCGGTGTGTGGCGGACGACTGTCTGCCGCCCAAGTTCGTGCACAATATGGCCAGGATGGAGCTGAACTCTCCGGCCAGGTCAGGGGGGATCGGTTTTTGCTTTGGATAGATGTAAAATGCGTTATTCTTTTTTGTTTTTTTTTTTTCTTTTTTTTGGAAAATAGGAAGGCAACATTTGGTCTATTTTTTTTAAGAATTTACTTTCACAAACCCGTTATTATTGAACAATATTAGCGATCTGTACTTCTACACACACACACGCACACACACAGCGACACATACACACGCAGCAAAACCACACACAACAGACAGACACAATACACATAGACAAACAGACACACACACACACACACACACACACACACACACACACACACACACAAACAGACGGCCAGAAACACACAACACACACATAAAGAAGTGTGCCGAATTTCATATTCCTCCGTTCGCGCTATTTACACTAATCAAACATATATTTTTTTATAACGTGTTCGATTTCCATACGGAGGGGGGGGGGGGGGTGTGCTGTTACTTTTAGGTTACTCTATTACTTTTATTTTCCCACTCTGGTGAGGAGTGAGGAGAGAAATCACGGCGTTGAGTTTCAGTAGTTAACACACTACGTTTCTAGTATTAGGACTATATGACCAATGAACGGAGTGTCTTGACACTAGCTTCCCCCTCTCTATCCTGCTATATGCGGGATACAGCGTGAAGCTAGAGAGAAAGGAAAAGTAAAGGAAATGCTAAGAATTATTAGGGATTTTTTAAATCATAATTATATACTGATATTTATTATAATATTTCTTCCACAGACAAGCTATAAATAGAGCCGAGACTCTCCTCTCTATGAAGCAGGGTCTCGTGCGGCTGGACAACATATGGGGGGTGGGGGGTGGTATCAGGTACGAAGAAATGTATAGCCTATCATATATATATATATATATATATATATATATATATATATATATATATATATATATATATATATATATATATATATATATATATATATATATATATATACTGTGGAATTTTGCGTTATCTATCATGAACATCTTCTAACCCGCCAGGCCGGTGAAGTCCCTCATCAGGCAGATCCAGCTCCTCATCAAGGAGTACCTCACGTCCGGAGACCTCGCGGAGGCGATGCGTTGCGTCCGGGACCTGGAGGTGCCGCACTTCCACCACGAGCTGGTCTATGAGGTAACGAGAAGAGAGAGAACAGTTACCTAACATTTTATTTTATTTCCATTTTTATGATGTTAATAACTTCTCTATAAAGATTTTTTTTCTCTTGATTGGAGAAAATTTTAATTTAATACATATATGTACTTATATACTATTTTTGTTATTTATTTTTGAACATATAGTATATTTTTTCACGGTTGACCTTCCAGGCAGTGCTCCTAGCGTTGGAAACTATCAACTCTAGTGTGGAGGAGCAGCTCTGCACCTTCCTCGCTGAGCTCCAACGGTGTGTCATAGTGTCTCCGGATCAGATGGATAGGGTTAGTGTGATTATTTATGTGTTTATTGTATAAGCTTCACGCTCAATCCCTCATTAATTAAGGTAAGCAGAGAGAACCGAGTGTTGGCACGTATATAAATAAAATAATTAAAAAAAATATATCATGTAACTTTTTGTTTTGACATTTTGTTTTTTTTTTATTTATGTCTCACCCGGGAGAATTATTATATATTAGGAACGGTGTGACGGAGTGTCCTAACACTAGGTTCCCTAGGTTCCTCTGCCAAACACGGGGTGAAGCTGTTCTTGTCTTGCAGGGGTTCCTGCGCGTGTTCGAGGACATGTCGGACATCGTGCTGGACGTGCCGCTGGCGTACATCATGCTGGACCGCTTCGTGGAGCGGTGCTCCGCGCGGCTGCGGCTCGGAGACCACGTCGTCCAGAAGATGCCCACCAGGTCACTTGTAGTACCCCTTTTTTGTGAAGTTGCGTAATTGAACGCCGTCTCTTGGCCGTTTTAGAGCTCCTTTTTTAATTCTATCATTTTATCACGTGTATATTATATCTGTCAAAATAGCCTTCTCTGAGGGTCCTTGTGTAGTTTAGATACTTCTGGTGACATTGACCAGGTCATATGACCTATTTCGAAAGATAAAACGGGATTCTTATAGGATTACTTTATTGTCCGTCTGTCTGTATGTATGTATATATATGTATGTATGTCAAGACCACTCTTCTGAAGATCGCGTGTAGTTGTCTAGCTGACATTAGTATCAAATCTTTATGTCGATGCTATAGTAAAAAAAATGTAAAGTATATATAGTAAAAAAAATGACAAAAATTCGAAAATTTCTATCTAAAAAATATATAACAATTTTTACTTGTAGTTAATTTCATACAAAATGGGTGCACACGACCGCAAACGTAAGTTTGTCGAGTCCCCGTCGGCCGACAACCACACTACTCACACTTGCCCCTTTCCCTTCCAGAGGCCGCAAACGTTTCGTCTCTGAAGGCGATGGCGGCGCCATCAAAGATCACGCGTTGAAACTGCGCGAGTAAAGCAACGGCGCGCCGCACTCACAGACCCTCATTAAATTTAATTGACTCTAAATATAATATATATATATATATATATTGATGCGATATGCTATATGTTTTTTTTTTTATAGTACAGATTGGTTTGTTCAAATGAAAACCTTTTTGATTATTGAAAAATGTAGCGTTGGAAATGAAATAATAACTTAATTAATTTTAAAAAAATGACACAAACGTTTAATTGGTTTGATAAAGAGAGAACACTAAACGGAATGACTCAACACTCCGTTCTGTCTAATTATTTGGGAAAGTACAATAAGTTTTTGATTTAATTACAAAATATATAGAACCTTAAACTTAAAAGTCGTATTTTTTTTTTATTTAAAGAGGTTTTCGATTTATCAATGAATAATATATTCGTATACATTCTATGTAACTTATATTATCTATATATATATATATATATATGATATTATTTATAGAATATATACAGGGTGGTTTAATAACTATACACTCTTGTTAATTTGGTCGTCAACTTTGATTATATTGTGTGTATTTTAGTCAAATTATTTCATACAAATGAAGAGAATAATGCAATAACTGTTAAAATAATATGAAATATTCCCCCGTCGTGAGGTCGTCGCCGTGTCTGAGTATGAAGGCGACGGTCGCGGGGTCGATCCCCGTGAGAGGAGAAGTCATTATTTACATATCCTCCCTTCTAGTAACAAGACCCTCTGACAATATTTATTTCTTGTATATGTCAATAAACCACTCTGTATAAATATATATACATATATATACGTTAAAGCGAGAATTGGCTTGTCAATATGTTTGTGCTGGAAATAGATTTTTTTTTATTTATATATAATATATATTTGATAATCTGTGGTGCATCATATACTACATTAAGTAACATGAGCAATAGAAACGTACAAAGTGATACAAGTATTATATTAATATTATATACATATAGGATAAATAGATTATTAATAAATTTCATTTATTTCATTATAATTTGTTTTGTTTTTTTTTACTGTTTTTTTTCTGTGGCTGTATAATTTAAGGTGTTTGCCGAAATTTATAAATAATGTGATTCGTTTTGTTAGTAATAATAAGTGAATAATAGACGTATTCTTCTCATTTTTCTTTTGTATTTAATTATAATCTACTCGTCCTATATGTATAAACGATGTCTGTAATAATAGCATTGTGAGCCTTTCTAATAATATAACAATAGTATACACTTAGATATTCCTAATAAGATGTTTAATATTTCGCTAACGATTCTTTATAATAATATATATATAAATATTTATATATATATAGTCTGTGACGTGCAAATGGCGCGAAATATGTTTTATGACTTGTCAAAATGGCGGCATTTTGCAAAGTTTCGTAGTGAACTGTTCTTTCATTAAATAATAAAATAGCTGATATTATACTACATATGAGTGTTGCGGAAATTATATTTTTTCCTTAGAAGAGAGTGCAGCTTCAGACGGAATGACGCTCGAGATCTTTATTTTTTTTAAATCGAAGGTGTCAATGCAAAATGTCGGCTTTTTTTTAAATTTTATGTGTATTTTTAAGTTGTGTAATCGTTTTAATCAATGTTTGGGCGATATTTTTATCGTTTTTTAAATTTCTTTAGCGGATATAGTGTCGCTAATTTATTTTTTAATTTTTTAATTCTCATTTGACTCAAGTAATTAGTTTTTATGACGTATTCAAATTGATTAAAAGTCGTCTCTTTTTTTTAATTCAGTGCCATTTTCAATTTGAGCACAGATCTCAAATGTATAATAAATTTGCGACACAACCCGTGTATGCTCTTGACGCATTTCTTATATTTTTTAAACAAAAACAGGCAATGATATTTCGCTTTTATGCCAAAATGGAAAAAAAAAAAAAACAATATAACGGCTATATTGTAATATTACATATTAATATGTACAGTACAAACATTTTTTGGTGTAAAAGTTTTATTTTTATTTTCGTGCCTGTTTTTAGAACTGATAATTGTATTCGTTTTATGTGTGCGTGTTTAATATGGAGGGGCGTTTTTTAAGTATTTCTTTAAATATTATATATATATATTCGTATATATATATATATATATAATAGTCATAAATATAATGTGAAAAATAATGTCTGTCTTTTTGTTTATTTTTTTGCAATTTGTAGCATAAGGTTGGATGTCAACAAAAAATCCTTAAATACAATAGATTAATCAAATATTACTTGTGAATAGTTTTTTTTCCATTCTTTTTTAAGTATTTGTTGGAAATAATACGTTTTTAAACAAAACGAGGACATTGTTTTTAATGATTATATTTGATTCAATTGATGCATTTGTTGTGTTTTTTTTTTTAATTTCGTCGAATAGTTCAAGAACGCCCCTTCATAGAGCCTTGTAATTGTCGGCAGTTTTGATTTTTTTTAATGAATTGTGTAATTTGTACTATTGTCTTATGATTTTAAATATTGAAAGTTATTTTATAGTAAAATCTCATTTATCCGACACTAATAATTGATAAAGAGAGAATAGAGAAGATAATACATGGGGCCCTTTTGTTAGAGGGAGCACTAAGAGAAGAGAGTCCAGAATTCCACGGCAAACGGGAAAGAATGGAAATTTAGCTTTTTATTGGGTTTATCCTGGAGATTGCCATTACTGGGTTTTCCATAAGTAACTATCGTAGCGCTTGATAAGTGAGATTGTGCTGTATTTGAACCTGTACCCGTTAAATGTGTGACAGACTCGTCATACCACATATGGAACACACTCGTATAACAAAATGTCGGAACAGCAGAGGAAAATTTTCATCACACAATTCATTTAAAAATCAAAACAGATTAAAAATGACAATATTATTAATTAAGTACATTTGCCATTTTGCTTTTTACACCGGCCTGAGATTTCTTTTGGTAAGGACATAAATATAGCCGTCTCTTTCTAACGTATGGTGAGAGAGAGAGAGAGAGGCGACTAGATGGTGTAGAAACAGCTCTTAATATGCATTTTTTAAACATGTCTTTCATGTGTAAATATTTCTTTGAAAAGAATATTAAATAGAAGAAAGACGTTTAAATTTATTTCAGTTGTTTTTTTTTAATTATTTGACAGTGGTGTTATTCTAAACAGCCAGAAGGTGTTTTTTTTTATAAAATAGGTGTTTATAAAATTTTCTTACAATCCTTCATTGGTAAGACAAGATTATTTTTTTTTTATTGAAATCATGAATGCTATAATATAGATGGCAATGGGTTCGATTCCCGTGCGGGCTTTCACTGACTATCCTGCTATATGCGGGATACAGCGTGAAGCTAAACAAGTAAGGATGGAAGGAAAACGTTTTAAATTTACTCTTCTATATCTTTATTTAGTATGCAAAATTATATTTAAATGTAATATAAACATATACATATATATATGGAAGATAGAATACAGATTTTGTTAACAGAATTATTTTAATAAAGTAAAGCATACTAAAATTTTATATACAGCTGTAGTGTGTTTGTATGAACGCGCCAATCTCTGGAACTAAGTACAGGCTACAAATGACATATTGTTTTTGTATCAGATAGTCCATTTTCGAGGAAGGCTATCTATAGGCTATATTACAACTCATTAATAGTTTCTATATAGCCGGTTGTGGCTGCGTGTAGAAGCTAGTATATTTCACAATTAAACTCAGGATCTTTGAAGCCTCTTCGTATATTTAACTAGCCGTATATTAATTTTGCTGAATGCTTTATAATAATAATAATATACTTTACACAGACGAACAAAAAATAAAGCCGAGACTCTCTCTCTCCTCTATGAAGCAGGGTCTCGTGTGGCTGGACAACATATGGGGGGGGGGGGGGGTTTGTAGGCACCAGGTACGAAGAATTAACCTTTATTTTTTATTCAAATGAAAATAATTAAAAGAACTCTCACATTGTAAATAAGTTAATTAATCCGATTAAATCAATGAAATGGCGCCATTCTGTTTTGAAATTATATATGTACTACTTAAGTATTATTTTGATTGCGTCAAGAAGGTGTAACCTGAAAAGAATACAAGAAACTAAATAAGGAGCCGTCATAGTGTCTGTAAGCGCGACAGTAGTATGTTCGATTCCCCTATGTGGGGAGAATATATTATTTTCATTTTCTTCGCTCGGGCAACATGGCAAAGCGCGGCGTTGAGTTCCGCCACTCAACACGCGATGCCTCGAAAGGCGGAATATTGGGAACGGAGTGTCATAACACTAGGTTCCCTCTGCCTACCCTGCCATGTGCGGGATACAGCGTGAAGCTAGTCTAATTTTATTTGATTTTTACGTGTATCTCCCCATTGGTCAGACAATTCAATTAATAATTACTTATTATTGAGGATTCCTTTCAGGTCGCCTTCCATATGTGGACTGAGGTTCTGGAACGTTCCTGTATCTGAGCCACTCGACCAGCAGTGTCAACAGCCCCACCGCCACGCCAACTCCCAAAATTATTCCCTTTCCGGTATCCATTTTATCTGTAAATATTATTACATATTATAATATATAAGTTATATATATCTAGAACTATTGTCATATATATTTTATTTGTAAGTATTTGTATGTGTTAAAGATTTTTTTTTATTCTTTTTTAGCTTCACCCTGTATCCCGCATATAGCAGGATAGGCAGAGGGAACCTAGTGTTGAGACACTCCGTTCTCCACTTTCCAGACAGACATTTCTTTCTTCTTTTCATTGGTTTTATATATCCACTATTTTATAGGTACCGAATGAGATATCATCATATCAGGGGTAAATAATAAAACTAGTTTAGTGACGCATTTCTGCGTTCTCCGCTTCGTCATTCTGTTAAGATATTACGTGATGACTGATTGGGAGTCGACAACGGAGTGTTAAGACACTGACACACTATAAAATACGTAAACATTAGACAAATATACAATTTACAGCTCCATACCTATGTAGTAACAAAGAAAGCATATGAAAGTTTGCTAAAAAGAAATGTATTGAAAAATATAAGCGCGATTCACTAAATATAAAAAATATAGAGCGCGGCGTTGACCTCCGCCACTCAACTCGCAGTGTCTAGAGATTGGAAGGTGAACTGAGTGACCTAACACTAGGTTCCCTCTGGCCTCTGTCTAACCCGCTACATAAAAATATAAAAATAATTAAAACCGCATAAAAAATAATTAAAACAACAAATCGATTCTTTTGTTTATTTATTTCTTTAGTCCATTTGTCTATAACAAACACATGAATGCTCTAATATATTATGTTCCCATATTCGAATAAATTTTCATGATGCAGGTGAGCACTAAGAAAGGATATTTTGAAATTTAACCCCTAAGGGGGTAAAAAGGGGGTGTAAAGTTCATATGGGATTTCCTCATTTTTAGACATAATTAAGTATGAAAATAAATAGTATATAAGTTTTGAATTACAAATAAAAACGATCTGTGTAGACGAAATGCACAAATTCTCCCCTAAAGGGGAAAAAATGGAGGGGTAAAATTTGTATGGAAAATTTTTCATTTTATGGATTTCCGAACAGTACAAGAATTGGTATACAGGGTCATGATCAAATGGACGAAATTCTCCCCAGATGGGGTAAAATGGACGGATAAAATGTATGGTAAGTACACATGGACGAATCACAGGCAAAAGCTAGTAATTTCCAAGTCTATAACATATTACAAGTTCTCCATATTATATAACAAAATATATTTAATCAAGTGAAATTTCCCCATATTAATATACCATCGATAATATATTCTATTACTATAATTAAATTTAGCGTTTAATCTAGATTCATAAGCAAATAAAATATTAATAATATAAAAATTTACTTACTGTTGTATCAAAATCTCTATAGCAACGAAATAAATAAACTAAATCGTTTTTAGTATAGACCTCTATAAAGTAAAACTGACTCTGGCAGTCAAGAATTTGTAATTTGCATCCTTAAATAAAAAATGTAAGTGCGTAATTCCCCGTTCTAAGAATAAGCATCGTTAACAGATTATATAAGGTGTGTATGTTGAATGTAATTTCTTTTTATTTTTTATTTAAATTGAATATAAAAACAATTAAAATAATGATAAAATTAATATATGTGTTTTTGAATTTATTGGTTTAATTTAGATTTTTTTTTCCAATACAATAATGACAACTGGCAACACTAATGTAAAGAAAGGGACTGTACAGTTTGCTTAAAGTCGCCATTTTCTATAGATATCACCACATTGCAGTGCCAGATACTATCGTTTATCGTGACTCGTGAGTACTTTATTTATATTAAACTAAGCTCATTTGAAATTTGACAATTTGAAAAAGTAGAACTTATACAATAAATGTAATAATGAGCATTTAAACTAAAAAAGACGTGATGTAAGAATGTGTGGCAAAAAAAAAAAGAGAAAGGAGGCCGCTCCTTACTTGGATAACCTTGGAGACAATGTCGATGATACTAGAAGAGGGTTAAATTAAAAACAAAATCAAGGATTCCGACCCTTGAAATGCATTATGTATGAAGAGGGTTAGTAAATGAAAATAATGTAGTGAAAATAGTGATTAGTAGTAATCATGACCGTAGTGTTTGTGGTTTGATGCCCGACTTGCCCTTATCTGTTACAATCCCGCTACGGCACTATTATTATTATTATTATTATTATTATTATTATTATTGAGAAGGAAGGAAAGAAATGCTAGTTACAGAACAAATAATCATGAATATACAAAATATTAATAATATAATAATAATTGCCTTTAAATATTTGTAATATTGCTTTGTATTGCAGAACGGCGAAATTAAAAAACATCATTCCCTCATATAGAAATCAGACTGCGCGACTTTAACAATAATTTAAATTAATTAATTAATGGCATAATAAGGCACTGTCATTGCATATTTTCATGCTGGCAGCTTCAGCTTTCAAATCAAAAAGTGAACTGTCAAACGAAAAAAAAATATTTTCTATTTACGCAGGTAGTCTATATACGTAGCAACCGTTGAAATACAGATATTATATTTAAAAATTGCAAAATGAGTTTGCGCGAGGATGAAGATCGTCAGAAGAACTGCCCAAGCCGAGGCGTCGTTTTCGGAGTAGCTGTCGCGGCTATAGGCGTCGGAGTTGGTGCCGCTCTGTACTACTTCATGAATAGACGTCGAGAAAACCCTAATACCGCTGGATCTACGACTCAAGACTGGACCTCCGAGCCCGAACACGCCTTGTAAGTATATTAACAATGTCATTTTTAATGTATAAAGCTGGTTTTTAGAAGACAAAGGTCTTTTTAGCTTTCATCATCCCATATATAAAAATCGTTGGACCTTGACGGAGACTTGCTAAAATTATAATAATAGGTTTAATTTTTATAATACTGTTTTATTTAGAAACACATACTGCTTATAGTTTTTTTTGAAGTATCTAAATTTATAAATTACTTTATTTTATTTTGTATTATAGTAACTTAAGCTTCATTATTGCATTTAGATATATCTTGAAAATATATTTTTTCCATCGATTATTTATTCTATTGAGCTGTGCTAAGCTGAAAAAATATTTATTAATATATATAAATATATATTAATAATTATATATTTTTAACATATATTTTACATGTAAATTAGAACAGTGTTTTAAATAACATTCATGGATGGCTTTTCGAACCAGGAGACTTAGTGTAGGCAGCGCCCCCCACTAGGTGGACCAATGACCCGGTGAAGGTCACCGGATTCATATAGATGAAGGTGAAGCAGAACCGGTCTTCATGGTGCTCAATGGGGGAGGTCTCCCGGTTGATATGAAATAACATTCTTTAATTTTATTAATCATATGTATTTTTAAATCACATTGTTTTCGGAACCCAGATACTTCAAACTATTTTTAATATATTTAATTCATGTACAGACAGACCACTGCAAAGCGTTTAAAAAATAGAACAACTTATATGATAATATATAACATATAGTCCACCTCAACCTGCACCAAACAAATTCTGCAGCCTCATTTTATATATAGTAATATAGTTATTGTACTGTCGGTTATATTCATAAAAAAACTGCTTTCGAGACTTACTAAACAAAATATGGCAAGCCGTCTTTCTGCATAATAATTGTTTTATTCTAGCTTCATTGAAGTTAGTAGCTCATTTCATTCATCAGTCCATTTCAGAGAGCAGCCTGTTTCAGTCGAATGTCATTTATCATTTTTCATTTTCATATATCATTATAAGGCATTCAATGGAGGATAATGAAGAATCGGACAATTCATTCACAACTATATCGGAGCACAGCACTAGCGATACAAGTATAAATAGTTCCACAAATAGATGTCTGTGTTATTGTAGCTCGGACCACTCACTGAGTGATAGCGACTCAAGTGCTAGTGATAGTGATAGTGACAGCGACTTGTTCTCTGACTCTGATGATAGTGAATCGAGTAGTGAGTCGAGTAGTGACTCTAGCGACTCGGATCTGAGCGAATGGGATGTAACAAATTCCGTTGAGTTCCCAACTTATGCACCGAGAGCTACGAGAGATTTTCTAAAGGAATATGCTTGGAGTTTAGTTTTGATTAGACCTGATAAAAGGTAAACTGTTATTTTTTTGGTGTAAATGTGCAAAATTTCAATTTAAATTATTTTTCTTTTGTTCTGTTATTTTTTTTTATGGATACTGGGGGAAAGCTTAGAACAGAGTGTCTTAGCGTGAAACAAAAAAAAAAAAAAGAATTTTCTATACTAAATAAAAAAAAATTGGGGCAATTTGGGGCCCTATTGTATATATTTACAAATATATAAATTTGTACATTTTCAATAACAAAAAAAAAATTGATATATGTCATTTCTTTTGTTTTAATATTTGAAAAATGGATTGTTTTTCCAGAAATGAACTTTATAAAAACAGGGCGGAGGCTTTGTAAGCGTATTTTTGTTTTTTTTTTTCTATTTGAATAAACGTTAATCATTATTTACTAACCTATAATAATTGAAGACATGCACAGGTATTTCCCAAGAAAAGTCGCCTTTAAATTTATATGAATGGCGAGCAACTTACTATCGTTTTCCTCCATCTTGAGTCCACTTAGTTGAGTTCCACCATCCAACTAAGCCTCGAGGCGGAGAATGGAGAACGGAATATTTGATTAAGGCTCTCCTGCTATACGGTATACAGTGTGAAGCTAGATTATAGAAATCAATCATGGTACAGTGGGACGTCTCCGAGCTCCAGAGTTGTGGGTTCGATACCCCGCTCCTTCATTCCCCAGGTCTAGCAGACCAATTGACGGTTGTCTCTTCCACTTTCACCATTGACCGGATTGGTCAACAGTATTTTGCTATTGCGATTTTGCGTAGTCCGTGGTCATGTGACCTCCTCCACCAGCACCACCACCAGTGCCAGTGACCACGGACTTCTGTAAGAGTCGGGTTTCCAAAAACATGACCATAGATAATATATACCCGATTAATCCGGCTTAAAGAGTCTTGGGGCTTGAAGGCTTGAAGTCTTCTTCACTCCAGATGCCACCATATGCCCTTCTTCCTTGCATGTCTTCAGTTTGTATGTAGCTATAGCTATAGTCGTGTCTCCTGGTTTCGTCTAACATTTACGTTCAATTGTTTATATGTAACTTTTTTTCTGTATTATATTGTAATATTAATGTTTGTGTTTTTAGTTTTACTTACTTTAGTTACTTGTTGCTAATAATTTTACATTGTTTTTTTTTTGGGGCAGTATGTGGCGATGTTTGTGACACAGATAAAATATATTTTTATTATTATATTATATTAGCGTGAATAATCTTGTCTGTGTATAAAATATATATAAAAAAATTGTCAAGTGCAAGTAGTACTCGCTCACCGACGGTTTTATTTTTAGTACGTGTTGTTATAGCGGCAACGGAAATACATAATTTGTGAAAATTTCAGCTTTCTAGCTATCACGGTTTATGAGATACAGCGTGGTGACAGACAGACAGACAGACAGACAGACAGCGGAGGCTTAGTAATAGAGTCTCGTTTTTACCTTTTAGTTACGGAACCCCAAAAAAAACATACAAACATAACAAAAGAAATATATATATTTTTAATATATATATTGTAATATAATATGTCTAGTGACGATAGAAGCAATAGTAAGAAAGGTGGAAGATATTTCAAACTTACGACCCGCCCGTGTCTCCGCTGGAATCGCATTCGTTATCCAAAAATTATATCACATATGTTATTCTGATATATAAGCTATATTACTTTAAACACGTTCAGTAGTTTTTGCGTGAAACCGGAACAAACATACGTACAGACAGACTATCACGTACATGAGTATTATTTCAGATATTACATTTTATTTTTTTATATATATATATATATATATATATATATATATATATATATATATATATATATATATATATATATATATATATATATATATATATATATATATATATATATATGTATATATATATATATATATATATATATATATATATATATGTACTAAATATACTGTGTTTGTTCTATTTTATATATAATTTTATAATTTTTAACAAATGTAATTAATAATGTAATTTTTTTGGCACTATTTATTTGCATGAATTTCGAGGTTTAGAATATGGATTATTTTTTAATTTTTGTTTTAAAACAATTTTTTTTACAGCTTCTTGCCGCACATTCAAGGCCGCCTTTGGAGGCATTACGTGTTGAGTGGCGGAGCTCAACGCTGCGCTTTACTTTGTTGTCAGAGCGAGGAAAATGAAAATATTTCATTCTCCCCAAGTGGGAATCGAACCCACAAACCGTCACGTTAACAGACAGCGGCTCTGCGCCACGACGCTCCTCGAATTATATATGGTGTCACTTGTACAAAAATACTGTTTTTATTAGATTAAATTATCATATATGATGTGAGTGCTAACGCTTAATGGAGTAACAGTCACTTGGCGGTAAGGTGGTGAAGCAGGGTGTCAGGTTACGGTTTTCTGAATTATGCAAACAGATTGGGACTAAGTGCCATAACGATAATACTAACATAAATATTATTTATTCGGCACTCGTTATATTGGGATATGCCTATAATTATATAAGTTTCATTTAGTCCCACCTTAACCCAACTTAACGCTCCATAATGTCCGAATTTAGTCGCAAACGCACGTGGACCCTCGAAGAGTGCTCCATCTGCTTCGAGGTGATCCTCCGGGACCAGGAGGTGATGAGCCTCCCCTGCACCCACCACTTCCACACAAAGTGCATCCTACCCTGGCTTAAGGAGCAGCAGACGTGCCCCAACTGCAGGAAGAATGTTGACTGATCCGGTAAGACATCATAAGATTGAATTTTGAAAATTTGAAATTGGATTTTCTGTTCAACGTCTCTCTTTGTCTTAGGGGAGATGTAAATAATTACTTACGGGCGAGACTTGAACCCGCTACCGTAGAGTTTACAGTCAGACTTGATATATTTTACTATTAACAACTTTTTTTTTCAGGAAATTCTTCGTGTTTACTTTCAAAAGGCTTTTCAAGATGTGGCTGGGCCAGATCTTATCATCCCCGAACAAAATTTTGGCTGAAATCTATGAAATGCACACAAATTCTACATAAATATATATATAATATAATAGATGTACTAGAAATCAGTTTTTTTTTTAGGTTTTCAGCCAATTTTATACTATTTATAAAGCCTCTAAAAGCAATAAAATTAAGTAATCTGTGGTATTTTTTGTAGATTCTTTTTTTGTAAACATCAATCTAAAAAATGCTACTTTACTTTTAAAAGTTACTTAAAGCTGTTCTGTAGTTTTTTTTTTCTATAAAAAAATATTCATTTTACAAAGACGAAAAAGGTTGTTATTAGTGCTGAGAAAAAAGCGTATATATTAAATTGACTTTTTTAAATTGACTATTTTGTAAGTGATTTAGTGTTTCTAGTTAAATATTAGCTATTAGGAATGGAATATAACAGTCTTAGTCTAATATCTCTCTATATTAAAAAAAAATTAATTTTGCTTAAAAAAAATGTAAATTAACAATATATGTACATATTTTCTGTTTTAATATTTATTATCTGTTATTTCGTATTCTTGTTTTTCTTTTACTTTTTTTTTTTTATTAACACTTACTTTTTTCTTTTATCTGTGTTATCTTGAAACGCAATGAACTTAATATATAATGCCTAATAAAAAAAAAATATATATTTTCAATATTTCTTGTAGCAAAAATCTTGACCTAGTCTTTTATAATTTCTCACTTCTTAAAAACGTAAATAAATAAATAATAATAATGTGATCGTTGATGTTTTTTTTTTTCATCCTCACAAAAAAATATTGCTTCACGCTGTATCCCGCATATAGCAGGATAGGTAGAGGGAACCTAGTGTTAAGACACTCCGTTCTCCGCCTTCCGTCTTTCGAGACATTTCATTTTCGAGGCCGCGCTTTGCCTTGTTACTAGAGGGAGAAAAATTAAATTTATTAATAATTAATCCAGTCAGGAATCGAACCACAACCGTCGCTTTTCCAACCAGATCCTGTGCCGCTGCGTCACAACGGCCTCAATGACCAATCACTTGTTATATATAGAAGAGATGTAAAAAAAACAAACTTATTTGGCGCATTTATCTGTCACAGAAGCTAAAACAATGATTTTTAATAGTCTGTCTGTTTGTGCGTTTATTGACGCTGATCTCAGGAACGGCTACTTGTTTTTATTTCAATCGAATATATATATAAATATATATATATATATATATATATATATATATATATATATATATATATATATATATATATATATATATATATATATATATATATATATATATATATATATATATATATATATATATATCTTCGGCAAATCAACTACAGATGCGGATGCTGCGCTTTGGATGAAGCGCATTTACGATGCATGGGAGAAGTCGCAGAATGCTATTGGAGTGGTTTGCCTATCCTGCCATATGCGGGATACAGCGTGAAGCACACAAATAACCTGTAAATTTGAAATTCAATACCACTGTTTTATGTCAACTATTCCATTACTACATATAAATACACAAACAGTTGTCACACATGACACAAAGACATATAGATACGTGATGTAATATAGTCTATAGCTTATAGCCTACCTTGAAGAATGGACTATAGTATATATAATACAAAAATAATTGTTAATATTGTACCAGTAGTTCCTGAGATAAGCGCGTACAAACAAACATACTATACAGCTCTCTAACAAAGGTATAGATAACAAATTTAATTACTTTTTTTTATTGCAATAGAATCGTAATTCTTAATAATATTATTTACTTGACGTTGGATTTCGAAGTTAGAATGTTATTCTTTTGTGTTTTATTGACGTTTTTATTTTTATGTGAGTGGTTTTTTTTTAATTTCACGTTCCTAACGAACCGCCCAAATCGCCCAATTATGCGCTTTGTCTTGTTATCAGAACGAGGAAAATAAAATTTATTCACTCTCGCCGAGTGGGAATCGAACCCACAACCGTCGCGTTCTGAAGTCCTGGTACCTGCCATCATTGAGATACGGGGGACCATTTCGGTGAGGCGACGGTGAGCTCGAGACGAGGAAGAGCGGGTTACCGCTATAGAAGAGTGGGAGTCCCGTCATAGCGTCCTAACCTTCCGCACCACACAGATACTCACGGGGCATGGTTGCTTCGGGAGATACCTGTGGCGGATCGCTGGGAGGGAGCCCGACGCTCGCTGCCACCACTATCACTGTCTCGAAGAGACGGCCTAGCACACGCTGAAAGTGTGCCCAACCTGGGCATCTCAACGTAGCGCATTGCGTGACGTTATGGGGAATGACCTCTTCCCGTCGGCTGTGGTGATGCCATGGTCGGCTGCGAGAGGTCATGCGACGTGGTCCGCTCCACTAATCGCCTATATGGGGTAGATGAAGTCATTGTCAACTTCTTCTTACAGTCAAGCCTCACAGAGTTATTAATTAAAAAAATAATCACAATATATTTGTATATTCCAGTACCATCGCTGGAAACCAGATACTTACCTCGCACACCGCTACGGAACTCCAACCGATACTTTGTGTACAATGTGTGGCCGTTAGAGATCCGCGATCACAGGATTCACGCGGACTCCATTGAAAACTATGCCATCAGGAGGAAAAACGAGGACTTGTTCAGTTCAGACGCTGAAGACGAACAACGCGGGTCGCGCCTGGACGGAGAAAACGATATGAAGAACATTTTGAGGAATGTTGAAGATATTAAGGAGTTCAATTTTGACGATTTAGTCTCCTAATATAGCTACAGTAATAATATATCATAATTATATATGTATAAATATAAGAGTATAAGTTGTTCAATTTAGTATAAGTTTTATTTGTGTTTTTAAACATATATATATATATATATATATATATATATATATATATATATATATATATATATATATATATATATATATATATATATATATATATATATATTATATATATATATATATATATATATATATATATATATATATATATATATATATATATATATATATATATATATATATATATATATATATATCGGACCCACCATTCTTATGCCCCTGATTGTGGTACAGCAAGCACTGTCCAAGCGATGCCTGTGAATTTGTGTTGCCATATTCTCACCATATTTCTTGCTCTTAAATGAAATGACTTCTGTACCTAACACGTTATTTAAACAGTTATTTACCCTGCTATATCAAACCTTGATAGTAAAATTTGTATGGACATGTTGCTGGCAACACCTTAATTTTATGATAGACGGACAATTATATTTGTATTAGTTATTTTATTATACGTAGGTAATAGTATCTTGAAGCCACTCCTCTTCGGTCCTTCCGGCACCACCATTTTAACACGAAGCCGGCTGTCAATTTAATATATAACAGCTTCACGCTGTAACCCGCATATTACAAGATATGCAGAGGGAACCTGGTGTTGAGACACTCCGTTCTTCGTCTTGTTACTAGAGCGGAAGGAAATGAAATGATTAATTCTCTCCTCTCTCTCATGGGACCCGAACCCGCAACTGTCGCGTGTGAATCGGACGCTGTGGCACTGAGCCGTGACGGAAAGATATTACTTATATAAAGCGTATGAGATATGCTTCTAGAAGCCTTCCTTTATTGCTTTGGCTAGAAATATTTTACACAAGTATGAAAATGAATAGTATTTAGATCCATTCATTTAAAGGGAAAATGATTTCATCAGAGACAGTGTTAAATGTTTTTTTTTTTTATTTTTTATTTCACAATTTTATAAAATGTCAAAAACGTTAGGCGCAAAGGCTTTGCTCCATACTTCCAAATTACATGACAATTTTTGACAGATACATTTTTTTATACATAATCTATATTAATTAAATATAACGAAAAAAATTAAATACGTACATAATAATAAAAGATTTAAATAGAATAAGATTAAAACCAATTATTAAATAAGTCCAGCGCTTTATACTTTGCTAGTTCATATCTGTGGCATTGCTCCTGTTATATATGTATGTATGTGTGTGTGTATGTATGTATGTGTGTGTGTACAACCTATATTTTCTCTCAATATATGAACTATTGAGAGAGATTACAAAGATAAGTTTTCATTGAAATCAGTAATTCCTGAGATTTTTTGCCTTGTTACCAGGGTAAGGCGAAGAAAAGCATAAAAAAGAATCCCCCCCTAATAGGAATCGAACCCACAATACGATTTTTGGCACTTTTAGAGACAAGTGAAAGTTTTATATTAAATATTTGGTCAAATCATATTCGGTTTCTGATTTTTTGCTAAATGCCTTTTTGGAATCCGAGAGAGAGGACATACCTTAGAGTTAAGGTTAAATAAAAAAAAAAAAGAAAATATATATATATATATAACAAAAAAAAAATAAACGCATACATATTAAATAAATAATTTATTCATATTTAATAATTAAAAAAAAAAAACAATTTACAAGTAAAAAAAGAGAATTTATTAGCACTTAGCGATTTCTAGGCTTACATTGTACTCGTACCTGACGTTTATTATTTAACTTTTTTGTTATTCACCATACCCATACAAAACCTTATTATTTATTATATATATATATATATATATATATATATATATATATATATATATATATATATATATATATATATATATATATATATATATATATATATATATATATATAATATTCGATTCTTAACATATCTCGTATAGTAACGGTCGTGGGGTTCGATTCCCACTCGGGGACATCCAAATTGTATCCGCTGTACTAGGACAAGGCGCGGCGTTGAGCTCCGCCGAGCTCCGAACAAAACGTTTCAATGCTTCTCTAAAACAAATATACATAACAATAGAAAAATGACAACTTACTTTTAAAAAAAAAAAATGTATAAATAAAGCTACCACCACACCTGCGTCTGACGCGACAAAATTTTTGTGCCTAAAAGTGACAACGCCCTTACAACATACAGCCTTTGTATTTAAAAAAATGTCAATTGAAATATAATTATGCCTGTATAGTATTGCCATACATTTTAATTTTTAAAAAAAACACCTTTGATCTAAAATTTACCGAACAAGTAACATCTTAAGACTTTGATAAATAATAAAAAACATTACTCTTAAATATAATATACAATGTTATATATATATATATATACATATATATATATATATATATATATATATATATATATATATATATATATATATATATATATATATATATATACATATATATATATATATAATAGAACAAATAATAAATATGTCATTAAGGGGCCAAGGCCCTCACTATTCAGGGGCCCTGATATTTACCATAAGTAATACAAAACAATTTATTACAGTCGAAAATTTAAAAAAATCATACTTGAAGTTACACACAATTTTGAGTTCATTTTAGTCGAAACGAAATCCTTACTTTAATCATAAGGTGAATAGATCTGTCGTTTTGATAGCCCGAGGCCCCTATTGTTCGGGGGGCCTCGCTCAAATGTCACTCGAACGTCACTTTGACAATGCAAACTGGTTTAATATACAATACATTGGTATATATATGTAAATATTAGTGTATATATATGTATGTATATGTATGTATATATATATATATATATATAGAACAATTTCATCTGTCGGCTTGTGCGGACTCGGGCGGAGTCGCGTGTCGGGACACGTTGTGTTTATGGTTTTTGGTGTCATAGTGTAGAAGGCAGCCGACTGCACCGAAATAGCTGGAATGATATAGAAAAATAATAATATAAGTACAATTACTATATAAATAGAATAAACCAGTTCAAATCTGAGGAAGACAGTAACATATATTTTTTATAAAACGTATCACGTGTCACCAAATTAAGGTTAAGTTTAGTTACTCAATAAAGCCATTCAAAATATCATAGCCCCCCCCCCCCTCCTCCATGCAGGGGGTATGTCACTCACCCCTCGTGCTCCAGGAACAGCGCCTTCAGAGCGCCCCTGGACCAGTAGGACATGGCGTACGACAACAGCTTCATGGAGAGCGGGTTCACTCGCAGGAAGTTACCGCAGAACACTACCTGCAATAAGAATAGGCTATAGCCTCTCGACACACGGACTGGACCCAGCCCCCGAGCCCCCGAGTCCCGAGACACTCACCCGCTCCAGGCGCTCGTTGGAGGCGCAGAGCCGCGCGATGGAGCCGATGTTGTTGGTGATGGTGACGAGCGTGGCGCGCGCCAGGTCCTCGCGGGACACCTTGGCGCGGCGCTCCGCCGAGCACATCTGGCCGAAGCTGAGGAGCGGACCGATATGTACTCGTATAGTGTTGAGACACTCCGTTAGGCTTTACTGCGAGTTAGCGACGCAGGATAAAATTAAATAAATATATATAAAATATAAATATAAAAGCCCACCTGCTCGCCACCAGGTCGCCCGGCAGCCCGAACCTCTCGTAGTCCCCGCCGTAGATGTCGCGCACCAGCTTGTCCACGGCGGTGTTGTCTCCGGCCGCCGCCAGCGCGATGGCCTCCTCGAAGCTGCTGCAGCCGGCCAGCAGGCAGCACAGCCCCAGGAACGTGCCGCCGCCTAGGCTGGGGGGTCACGCGGGAGTCGGTACTTAGTGGAGCGAAGCTGAGGTGTGTTTCAGATGAATAGACTAATCTCAAGAACTAAATAGTCCATTTACAGAAGTAAGCTATAGCCTGTAGGCTATATCATATCACGTCAATAGTCTCCATATAGCTTGTTAAACGTGTTATGTGTCACACACAACTGTCAGTTATTGAAATTTGACAAGATTTTTTCGCTGACAGTTGTTTCGGTTGACACGCGTATTAGTAAGTTTTTAACAAATTTAAAAATATTTTTAGATCAAAATTCTTAGGCATTATTCTTGATAAACGTCTGAACGAAAACGTCTAAATATATCATTAACAAACGCGAAAAAGCTGAAAAAAAAACGCCTTACGAGCAACGCTTCTGGTGTGTGGTGGGGTGCACAACACCCCTCCCCCCCCCCCTCCCTATTCTGAAAAACTATTGTACAATTGCTTAGTCCGCAGCCACATTGACTACGGCCTATTTGTATTGGACCCCATTAATAAAGTAGCTATTGACAAACTGAATCGAATTCAATACAAATGTCTCGGAATAATATTAGGTGCAATGAGGTCTACTCATACTAATGCACTACAAGTGTCGATCCTCCTCTCCCTATCCCTCCCTTCAGCTGTCATCCCATCCCCTTTTACATGAACTGTCCAAACCAGCCAACATTTCCTCTCGCGAGCTGCCTGTGTCGTTCTTTAGATTTTAAAATCTCCCCCATCCCATAAGTAGCTATCCTTGTATTCCACTTTATTATACTACTTCTAAGCGTTAGCTCACAATCCATCTACAATCACAGATTTTGGTCTGTCCAAGGAAGATCCAGGCGCCAAAACTAAATTCCAAGCTTTAATTAATATAAATTGGCCGATTCATCATCTTCTCATCTTCACGGATGGTTCAAAAGCTTCCGAAAGAAGGCTGTGGTGGTGCAGCTTGGTGGGTCCCAAAATTTAAAATTATTTTACAGTTCAAGTGTCCCCCCGAATCATTAGCGTTCACAGGCGATCGAGGGTGTTGGAATTGGACAGACTGCTATCAAGCAGTAGCAGCAGCAGTATCGTGTGGTCTGAACGGTTCGGATACCAGGTCACCCTGGAATCAATGGTAGTGTTACCGCAGATTCCAGTGCAAAATTAGCTGTTTCTTGCGATTTCTTCTAGAACATTTTTCCAATTCGGTCCATGATTTATTGCCACTTGCAAAAACTCATATGGATCAATCCTGGAAATACTTCTGGAAATCGTCTAAACGTTTAAAGGGACACCAAATCCATCTTGGTTCTACCGGCTATAACATGCAGACCGTTGGGTTATTTCTACCACATGTCGTCTTCGCCTTGGACACACATCTTCACCTGTTCATCTAGCTAAGATAAAGGTCAGAAACGAAGGTGACGAAGACACGTCCTCCCATATCCTATTCAGCTGCCCCAATCTCCTCCATCCCATTTACGATATCCTTCTTCTTTCTTAATAAAAGTAATGGAATTAAATTATAATCTAACTCAGTGTGTAAAATATTTCTTGATTATTATCTAAATGCATGAAAATGCATAGTTTGTGAATTGGGTCTATATTGTGTTGTTTTGTTGTAGATGGAGACTTTCTACTGGATTCATTTATAATAACACGCATTGTAATTTGTGTGCGTGTGTGTGTGTGTGTGTGTGTGTGTGTGTGTGTGTGTGTGTGTGTGTGTGTGTGTGTGTGTGTGTGTGTGTGTGAATCATTCTTTTACCGTACAACCTCCTTCGTGTGTTTTCCATTCAACGTGACATTGGCGAAGTGATTTGTGCTCCACTGACACACTTGAAACGAAGTGAACTGAAGACTGACTGACTGACAACGCGAGAGTAGGAAGGCTAGAAAGAATAACACATAATTCACGCTCTATCCCAATCCCCAACGAGGCACCCAGTATCCCAACCCCACCGACCTGGTGCCGCTGACCCGGTAGTAGTCGTTGGGCGCGTTGACGACCAGCATGGAGACGCCGCTGCCGACGTTGACCAGCAGGAAGGGGTACGGGCTGGAGAAGTCGAAGGGCTTCCTCACGTACTGGCACAGCGCCGGCTCCAGGTACGGGGGCTAGCAAAAAAAACTATTATCCTGACGCCGGCTTACCTTCACAAAAATTACACACTTCACCACTGATAGGAAAAACTTGTACGCATTTCATTTAACCAAAACGTAAACGATTGTTCATATATTTATTTCCAAGGATTTTTTTTTTTTTTTTTTATTTCTATATACAATTTAAAATATACATAGACACCATTAAAATTATCGAAAATTACGAAGCAAATTAAAAACAAAAATTATCCCCCAAAATGGGAATCGAACCCACAATAACCGTACAGACACAAATTTTGCATATATTTACCATAACATAGACATATATTGAGTAAAACTTTATCCTTTATGCCTTTCGATATAAGGTGTCTATAATACTGTTGAAAAAAAAAAAAAAAAATAGCTTCACGCTGTATCCCGCATATAGCAGGATAGATCCCTGTTAAAACACCCAACTCAATTTCCCCATACTGGACCCATATCCTTAGCGCCATAGCCATTTTTTCATAAACCATGCCTCGAACGAAATCGACCCCGCACTCACCGTGTCCTTGCTGGCCGAGTCGCTCTCGGGCGCGGCCCAGTAGTAGCACTCCTGGGGGTTCATCGAGTCCACGAACAGCACACCCGCAATGAGCGCGTCCAGCTCGTCCAGCTTAGACAGACGCATGTTCACTTCCTGGAACAGAAAACAAGAGGACTATTTATATAAAATAAAATAATATATAGCGCACTTCACGCTGTATCCCGCATACAGCGGGTTAGATGAGAAACTAAGTGTTAAAACACTCCGTTCCCCACGTAGCGTCCAATTTTTGCGACAGCAGACATGTAGATAGAGTAGGGGGGAGACGGAGAGGGGAGTGGGGGGGAGGGAACGGGGGGGGCTACGGAAATTCACAGTTTATAGCCCACGCGAGAGAATTCATTTTAATCACATACAGAAACTAAGTGTTAAGACACTCCGTTCCCCACGTACCCTCCAATTTTTGCGACAGCAGACATGTAGATAGAGTAGGGGGGAGACGGAGAGGGGAGTGGGAGTGGGGGGAAGGGAACGGGGGGGGGCTACGGAAATTCACAGTTTATAGCCCACGCGAGAGAATTTATTTTAATCACATACAATTCTATACAAGTATATATATTGTTTAATATTATCAATGGCATTTGATCTACACAACGATCGAGGTCATTTCAAGGTCATTTTAATTAGCTCTTATCTTGAAATTAACGATATATCAAAAAACACACATTTAAAAAAAATAATTAAAAACACATAAAAATTTAATCTGTGCTAATTTTATAAAACTAATATATATTATAAGGTTATGTTTAAGTTTGTATGTTTCAACTCACTAAGCTCAGGAACTACCGGTGCGAATTGTTAAATTCTTTTTGTAGTGTATAGCCCATTTATCTAGGTAGGCTATAGGCTATATTACATCACGTCAATAGTCTCTATATAGCCCACTGTAAATGTTGAATGTGTCATGTGTCATACACAACTGTCAGTTAGCAAAGCCTTTGGTAAAAAGTACTACAAAATATAAAGTAAAGAATAAACCCCACTAGATTATTGAATTTATTAAATAGAAAAAATCGTAAAGAATTTACGTTTCCTCCAACGTTTAACATCAACCGGGCCTCAAACCTGCACTAACCTTAATAAAGTCCTCTTCAAATTTGTAAGCGCCGCCGCCAGTCGCGTATATTGTATTGACCAGAGTCGCCATACCTGGAATTTTTAATTAAATTAAATTATTAAGTTAATTAAAATTAAAAAAAAATCTTCCAGAACACCCCGGAAGGCATGCATGAAGAGGTTAATGACAGTGGACGAGGTTCAAGACGTACGTACCACGCCTCTTCGACAGTTTCAAAGAGGCGCGCGTTCAAATCCTACCACGTACAAATTTTAATGTAGTTCTTTTTTTTTCTAAATAATATATAAAAAACCCTTAGTGTGAAATAACGTAAATAAAAAAATGAAAGTTGTAAACTTTCCCATAATTAATAGAATTAAAAAAATAAAAGTTGGATGCTCTTAATGATTTTTCCAGTTTAGAAAGGGATTTCCCCCCATTTTTCATTCCAAATTAAAAATATTGTAGAGTGGCGGCTTTGACTACACTCCCTCTCTAGTGCCCTCCCTACCTAGCCCACCCTGCTTTACCTATACGCGTGATACAGCGTGAAGCAACAAGAAGAGACCACATACCTTTAGACCTGGCCAGCTGTAGGAACGCACCGACCTCACTTGTCGGGAACCTTATGAAGTGCAGGGTCCCTCTTCGACCCCGGATTGTTACGTTCTCCATCTGGAATTTTGTTAATAGTGTTAGATTCCATATACAAGTGGCTTAGTGACGTATCACTACATTTTGCTTCAATGTTAATTGGACAATTATGGAGAAAGTCATTTTATCCATATATAACAAACAGGGTAACCTAGTGTCAAGAAGCGTTTGCAACTTACCGTTCAAATCGGAGACATTGAGTGTCGAGTGGCGGTACTTAACGCCGCGGTTTTAAATCAATATAATAAACTGTCAACCTTCAAATGACCTCTATATATGATATATCATATAAATTATCTATGACAGTAGGTAATGATAATAAAAAAATGCGCCAATTGACACGCGAAGAGCTTGTTATTAATTAATAGTCGACGAGGGACTCAAAATTACAGTCCCGGTTTCTACCAGCCAACCTGCCAAATTCGGGATACAGCGGGAAAAAAAAGGACTAAAACAAACCTGCAAATGGACATCCCGCCTCCCAGTCTTGCCATAAGCGGAGTTCCTTGTCAAATAACGCCTTATATTCTTAAGTATTTCCGTCTCCTTGTCCAATTCGCGTCTGTTCGTCTCCCGAGGCTCGAAGTAAACGAGCTTCGTGAGGGTACCCCCTATGTCCATACCGAACCAGGGCATAGCTGGTGAAAAATTTGATGGACAGTTATTAAAATGGTAAAAATTATATGTAAAAATTTGTAAGCTATTTGGTAAGCGCGACGGTCGCCTATAGCCTATAGCCTTTTTCAATAAATGGACTATCACACACACACACACACGCACACGCACACAAACACACACACACACATCAGCCTATACTATACGACGTAGACCGTAGTTCCTGAGACAAGGGCATAAAAGCAAACAAAAAAAAATATAAAATAAAATAATAAAACAAAATAAAATTCAATCAATAATAAAAATATAATACTCACGAGGTGCATTATTATCTGGTGGGGTGGGGGGTGCAGGTTCACACATTTTGGTTGACTTCTCGAGGGGCGGGGAGTAGGGCGACCGTCTCGCTCGTTTTAGTTGATTACTTCTTGTGTGTGAAAGAGATAGATATACATAGTAAGCTTATTAAGTAAGTGCCAAAAAGAAAAATATTAATATACATATTTCAATAATAAACAACTCATAGTGGCGTAGCTTCAAAGTATTTAATTGTAAAGGCGACAGTTATGGATACGATTCCCACTTGAAGAGAATGAATAAGTTTCTAACTGTCGCTATAGTAACGAGACAAGGAGCGGCGTTGAGTTCCGTCAATCACCACGTAATGCCTCGAAAGGCGGGGAACGGAGTGTCTCAACACTACCTCCGCCTCCACCTACCCTGCTATATGCGGGATACAGCGTGAAGTTATCCGGGTACATAATGAGATCACACCAACTAACTTATTGGTTCAAAAAACAAGATTATATATATATATATATATATATATATATATATATATATATATATATATATATATATATATATATATATATATATATATATAAACAAAAATCAAAAATATGAGATCTCAAGAGTTGTTCACTGCAGTAAAACTCTTATGTATACATTCGCTTTTATAACAAAAATATTGCAGAAGAATCTTTATGAAATTCTAGGTTTCATATTTTGATGGTTTTTAAAGTGTTATTAATACACACTAAGGATAGAAAAAATACTCAAAGAAAATATATAAAAAACTGAACGCGGCGAGATGCGGGAAGGTGTCGCGGGTTCGAATCCCGCTGCGTTCAAATTTTTTATATATATTTTTTAAGTATTCTAGTATTTCTAGTATATAATAATTACATATATATATACCTGATCAGAGTGCGGGAGGGCGTAGCGCCGCGCTCGGGCCGACCGGCCGCGAGGCAGCCTTCACAACGATGTAAGCGCATCTGTTGACAAGAACGTCACATTATTTTACATCTCCAGGGCCTGCAAAGTTGGGCAAGCGACCGCAAGCACAAGCGTGTAAACAGGTTGCTTGGCTTGCAAGAGCTTGGAGGAGCTCGTTGCCAACTCAGAATGTCGGTTTGTGTTTGTTTTAACTGTCAATTAATACAAGCTTGCGGCGAGCGTTTGCGGCGTTAGTGCTTGGAGCTTGTGGTGGCTTGCCGTGAGTTATTCAGCATGTAAACCACTTATACGTAATAAATGTACATTAAATTGATTTAAGTGTTAAGATTATTAAGAGCGGGTTAACTTAGAAGGATGTATTTAAATAAATTAACGACCGTTCCCACTTCCCTTCGTATGATGAGGGAATTCCCGGGCGACAAGTTCAAACTTGTTTGTACAAGCTGACCGCACAACACGCCACCTCCGCTTATAACCTCCGCTTGAAGTATCAAAATGCCTTCGGCATTAACAATCGATAGTATCCAAATTCCTTAGCAAATCATTTAACACTTTAGTCTCTCTCTCTCTCTATACTCTACGCAATTATTTGTTACAAAACTACGTAAAAAAACCGTAAATGACGATCATTACACGCTTCAATCTTGTTTACGCTACATTAGCAAGTTCTATAACGGTAATGAGAATGGTATTCTTGACCTCTTTTACTATGTAAATTGAAGCAAAAAAGACGTGCTTACATTTTTTTTTATATCATAAATTATAATATATTATGTAAATTAGCTATTAAAATTGATTTTATATCCTCGAGCTGGTAACAAGACAAAGCGCGGCGTTGAGTTCCGCCACACAACACGAAAATGTTCCGCACATTTCCTCTCTGTCTACGTCCGGCTATGCGGAGAATGGAGAGAAGCTTTTCTATTTAAAACTAACAATATAACTCTAATATAATATGCATATAAGTTTTTTCCTTTTAAGGGGGTATTCTAGTCTAGAAATTTTAAAAAAATCTATTTTTTTTTATATATATATTTTTAAAGTTTAACTATTCAAGAATATGTCTACCAGAGGATTTTTCAAAATTCGAATTATTTTCGGAGATATAGCTATTTTGCTGACCCGGCGTCCAAACTGGTTCGGCCGGAACTAATTGAACAAAAGACATTAGGGATTCCCCGTCTACCTGAATTCATATTTCTCAGTAAAATCTTTTGTTCCTTTGTGTATACATATATATATTCGTGTATTGTAATACGAGAACCCAAGTTGCCTTGTATCTCTTATGTTTAGTGTTTATATCCAGCTGCTTACAGTTGGATTCAAACCTACAAACCACGTGGACGCATTTCTGTGAGCGAAATAATAGTATTGTAAAACAATATGTATATATATATATATATATATATATATATATATATATATATATATATATATATATATATATATATATATATATATATATATATATATATATATATATATATATATATATATATAACTAATACTACATAATAAATTAACTAAAAAAAACATAGGCAACAAAGTGACAAGAAATTCCGTTTTCACATGTTGTCATATCACAGCTGGTAAATGAGAATTATCACCCCCTATATAGGCATCGAACACGCAACTATCGTGATAACAGACGCTGCAATAGTCTGTCAGTCAATAGGTTATATAAGTAATATATTATATAGCATAGGCATATATTTCCCCCAAACGTGGTAGTAACAAGTGGGTTCACATTGTACCACTAACACCCCCCCCCCCTCTTCACGTCTCTATTACATATAAATTGACGCTATATTACATAAAAGACCCAAAAATACTTAAAAAGCATTCCACGTCCAAAGCCTTGAGCAAAAGGAAGGATTTCACCAATTATTGTACAATACATACATACATACATACATACATACATACATACGTAAATGGAAAAATCTTGCGACCGTTTAGGTCGTTTTTATTAGCTAACACGGAAATTGTGGATCAAGAGGTCCAGTTCAATTTCTTGGGCTATTTTTTTTTCTTCTTCACGCTGTATCCCGGATATAACAGGGCAGTCGAGGGACCTTTCGAAATATTGCGTGCTGAATAGCGGAACTCAACGCCGCGTTTGTGTTGTTACTAGGGCGAGAAAAATTAAAGTAATTAACTTCCACCTACCCCCCCCCCCTTTTAAAATAATAAAAAAATACAAAGCCAAATTATTATCTTTTAGATAACATGTACCTAACGTATTTAAAACGAGATAGAAAGAGAGAATGACGTAGTGTCTTAACACTAAGCACCCGTAACACCATTTGCTGATAAAATCACAGATAGCCTCGCAGAAAAACCATAAATTATGGCAGCACAGCACACATTATGTTTAAACTATCAGAGCCTTTATCTAGTGCACAGCATTAACTACCAGGCTTCTATCTGAAACTTTATCCATAACTATCTTTTATCTTTTAAGGTAAGTTTGTTTGTTTGTAGTCGCTTATTAACATATACAAAAATTCTATTAACATAGGCCGTATGATGGACACGTATTACAGGCTGTAGGAAATCTTTGAGGATACTGGCACCTCGTCATCCAGACCCGATCTTCCTTAACTCCAGAAGCCCAAAGCTACTGGTTAAGCTCTACCAGTTCCATGGAAACGAATATCCCTAAAAATCATAGTTAAAATTAAAAAATACTCCGATTTCACATACGTTTCGATCACAAATGAGTTTATAGTGAACTATATATTCTCCAAGAGAAGCATCAGAGAGAGGTTCTTATAGTTTTTGCTATTATTTTGTTTATGACATCAATTCTCGTGTTTCTATTATACCTATGTTGTACCTCCTTATATGTTTATACTATATGCACATTTAAAGTTGCGTTAAATACACCCAGTGCTAATCACTCACTATATTAGTGGAAACCGTATCAAAATCTTTCACTCAGGTGAAAAGGTTTAAAAATTCCCACATATTGGATATGAACCTGGAATCTAACAAACTATTAATAACCAACTAATCAATGGTAATAATGTCAACAATCACTTTACATATAAATAAAGCTGTTACACATATACAAAACATTTCTAGTCTAAAATCCTTGAATATGGCCTTAGGTGGCAAATAATAAGTACAAAATCAGACTTTATTGTTATATGACAAAAAGAAGAAAATCGATTGACAATTTATTACGTGAGGTAGGTCATATTCGCCTATACAAGGTTTTACAATACTGGTTTGCAGAATAATCTGTTTAAATAAAAAAAAATAAAGGTGGCGGCTTTTTATTGGAGCGATTGCCATCTTACCTCCAAAACCTATTTTTGTGGGAAAAGCCAAGGATGAGAGGGGAAAAGATTAGTAGAAAAGGGGAGGCGGGGGAGGACACCACTTTCATGGATTGGAAATAAATATATATATATATATATATATATATATATATATATATATATATATATATATATATATATATATATATATATATATATATATATATATATATATATATATATATATATACGGATAACACATATGGATAAAATAAATAAATTAAATTCGATATGGCATAATAGCATCAGGTCTTTGTCATGGCTACTTACAAATATTTGCTTTATTAAGCCCAAGGATTATATATATATTTTGATATATTGTCGGATTGTGCATCCTTTTGGAGACTTCGGTTGACCTTCGAGGACATAGTGCGATGATGCTGGAGGAAGGTCACGTAGAAAGCACGAGGACGGAGAAAGAAGACATTGTGGCTACGGCGACGATTTGCGGTTCGATTCTTATTTGAGGGAATGGATTACTTTCATTACTTTCTTGTAGTGACAAGACAAAGCGTGGGATCAATCCCACGCTTACCGTCACTCAACACGCAATCTCTGGAGGATTGGGCGGAAAGTGGGCTCTTAACACTAGCTAGCTCTAGCTCTAGCTTTAGCTCGAGCCTATAGAAAGAATAATTTAAAGTAAAATTTACTATTATTATTATTATTTATTTTTTGAATTTCTTCATTCTCCCATTGCTGGGGACTTATTCCCAAACGTGGACTTTTAGTCAAACCTTTAGGAAGTTCTGAGGATAATTTTATTGTAATGTTAAAAATTTCCTAACAATGCGACAAGTGTTTTATTCATATTATTATTACTTAGATTTTTATTCCAAAAACATCTCCTTACTTATCACATAATACCTATATAAATAAAACACAAAAAAAATCCTACCAAAAATTCCACACAAATATAATATATACATACATACATACATACATACATACATACATACATACATACATACATACATACATACATACACACACACATACATACGTATAGCACAATATACACGATCGCTTAAAACGTCTTACCGTAGCAAGGCAGCAGCTTCAATTCCTGCCATTGTAAAATTACTCGGAATAAAAAAAAACAACACGTAAAGTGAAAACGTAAATATCGTTTATCAAACACACCTGTCTGTGTCTTATCAATTATCTAATCAAAAATTGATAATGATAAGGCCGTATAATTATTTAGATGCTTTCAAAAAAAGTACTGCGAATTACATTTTAATTGATAACATATTGGACACACCTCTGGTTTATAAAGAAAATTTCATGTATAAATACCCACTATATGCGGGATATAGCCTAAAGCTGAAAAACTATAGACCTTTTCATTGAATCGGGCGTGCCTAACTAAACTATGGTAACAGCTTCGAATACAGGATGGGGTGATGTAAAAATTTAAAATACTTTACTTACATTCCGAATCAATTTGCTAATATTTATATATATATATATATATATATATATATATATATATATATATATATATATATATATATATATATATATATATATATATATATATATATATATATATATTTTTTTAAACAAATAGTGATTGGCAATACAGGACTTCAGGTACACATCGTCCATTATGCAGAAATATGATATGATGATGAAGAATGAAGAAATTAAAGCATATTAAATAATAATTCCCTCGAGCGAGAATCGAATCCACACAATCACATGCACAGACCAACGTCATCCTACAGCAGCAGCTGAACCTAGTGTATTTATATAATTATTATGAGCCACCAGTGACGATAACATAAAATATTAAGAAAAAAGAGTGTAATAAAAAAAAAAACAATTAAAACTAAGTGCCTTAAGTAATTTTAAATAAGTAATTTTTTTTTTTGCCCAAGTAATCTTCTAAAGTGGATACAGCATGCTTTTTTTATACAAACAAAAATGATTAAGTTATACAAGCCCCCATACCAAGCGTGAATATATTTTTAACAATATTAATGGACTTTTTGTAGATAAAATTATCAAAAGCAGACATTCATAGAACAATTCCAATATGGGATAAAATTTGAGCTTATATTTTAACATTGTGTCTCCAAATGGGTCAAGAAGTTCGCTGTTGTCGTTTAGTGTTTTAGACAGTCGTGAAACCGGCGAGTCTCTACCTAACACTGTTCTACGAAGAGGTCCCACCAGAGGAGTAATCGGCTAGCGTGGATACCGAAAGGGGATATTAAACCTAAATTTGGATAATATTCTGCATTATCGCTCGTGCTGTTAAGAGATTTGTGTAAATACATTACATCTTTTACTTAGAGAAAGCATTTTAAAAAATGCTAACTTGTTGTACGAACTAGGTTCTTCAGCCTTACAATGAGCGAATGCCAGATGATAACTATATATATATATATATTTGTAACCTCTCTGTTCGTAAACAGTGTGTCGAATAATGTGGTCTCCATACCACACTCCTATACTCTAAAATACTCCCTCATAAGCTGTTATATAAACGTATTTATGTCTGCTTTTGTCTTTTGACGACAGCGAGGAGGAAATGATAGCAATCCCATTCTCCCCTCATTGGAATGGAACCCCCAACCGCAGACGCTATGCCGCTGCGCCACGACGACTAGTCATATCCTAAAAATTACTTTGAACATATTAAAACTAAATTGTAACTATAATTGATCGAGTCTTAAACCTAAGTTACAGTATTACATTAAACTTTGACTTCGGAATAAATACAATACTCATTGTTCGCTTCATTTACATACAAACATACATATATATATATATATATATATATATATATATATATTAACATTTAAGAAGTTTTAAAGAGGCGCAGGTAGAAATCCCGCCACGCAGGTACTTATCCCAACAATGAACCCATTGGCTTCACCATTTTTTTTTAATGAACACATAAAATAAAGCAACGGTATTCGAATGCTACTACTAAGATGTATTAGAAATGTTAAAATCTGTCTGTATGTTTGTTTGTACCGGTTTCACGCAAAAACTACTGAACGCGTTTAGATGAAACTTTGCAGTAATATAGCTTATATATCAGAATAACGTATGAGATACAATTTATGATAAACGAATGCGATTCAATTTACTATTAAATAAATCAAGCGGACGAGGCCGCGGACGTTCCGCTAGTATAGCATTTAGTACAAACAAATGAGGTGTTGACTTGATCGATCAATATTTACAAAGCTCTCACATTACCGAGTTATAGGCTCACAGACAACTTACAGCAAATACCGCTGATTATTTCTAGAAATTCCTACGAAAACTGCATATATAAAAAAAAAAACACATACGTATCCATAGCTCAAGCAAAAAAAAATCGCAGGCTAAGCCCTTTTTGATGAAACCTTTAAATTATACCTTATTTTTTTTTTATTTCTCCTTTTTTATTTAAAGATGTCATTGACACTTGCCATTTACTTTAATAAAAATCATGATATTGACGTAACAGTCGTCCGTACGTACGTAAGTAAGTACACGTAACAGAACAGAACAAAGTCCAAAAACATTAAATACTTTATTTTAATATGGAAAAAAAAAATGCAAAAACACGTGCTTTTTTTAATTTCTTTACAACTGTTTTATTGGCTTGGCCATTACTTCTGTAATAATGATAATCTTCCGTATATTTTTTTAATACTTTTATTATATCAAGAGTAGATGTACACTGTGACGCCCACTTGTAAACGCGACGGTTACGAGTTCGATTCCCATGAGGGCAGAATGTGTAATTTCGTTTCCTAGCTCTAGTAGCAAGATAAAGTACGGCGTTGAGTTCTACCGCTCAATGCGATATCTCGATGTCGATAATTACGCGAAAAGTGGGCGAACACAGTGCTTAACACTAGATTCATTTTGCCTACCCTGCTATGTGCGCAGCTCAGCGGAAACCCCTCCTCTTAAATGGACAAGTCACAGGATCGCTAACGTATACCACCACCACGTCTGAAAATGCCCGCTTATTAAGACCGGGTTTCCCGCTTATTAAGACCGGGTTTCCCGCTTATTACGACCGGGTAGGTACAATGAGTTTACATAACGTGATGTAATATAACCCAAAACCATTAATATATTAATGTTACAAAGGTATACAGGGACCGCAGCGTTTGGCGCTTCGTTTTTTCTGACTACCCCGCTAGGGGTATAGCGTGAAGATATGGTCTGGTATGGTATGGTATCAAAGATCAACAGCCCCCATACAAAAAATAGGAATTCGTTACTCTTTAAATTATCAATATAAAAGTATATATTAATGTATCATCAAAATTATAGGATTTTTTTTATGTACAAAACATTAAAAAAAAATACAAACTATTACAATTTAACATTTCACGTGCAAAAATCATGTACGATTTATTCAAGTTAATATACTTCAACTTACAATCATAAATCAAGATGAAAATCTAAAAAAGGTGGCAAAAGTAAAATATGCGCGTGCGCATGTACATTTTTATTTTCGTCTCCACGTTTTGTCTCGCATAGAAGACAAAGATAAGACAAAGACACTGTGCTCTCTACTTAAATTCGGAACATTACTGGTTGAGTGACAGAACTCTACGCCATTAGATATCAAGCTGTATCCGTAAGCAATTATAAAAACCAGTGAAACTAAAACGTGCGCACACGCTTATATAAAAGTATTAAATACTTATAGAATATATTTATAGTTGTAATAAAAAAATCGCAAGGTTATCAATTTTTATCATAATAAAATTATTTCAATACGATTAACAGATTACCAGGAAAACTCGGCATTTCTTATTTGTTTTTTATATCTTTCTATATCTATTTCTATATCTAGAATATCATCGGCAATATATTATAGAAAAAAAATTTTAATCATTACCAATATAAAGTGACAATAGTTTAGTTATACACAATAACCGAGAATCGAACTTTTAAAAAAGCAAATAGCGTGTATTTTAAAATTACAATTAATTTTAATTTCAAAGCAATTTTTAAGGGAAAAATTTTCATGTGTTTGTTATAAAACCCCTTTTTTCAGCCCTATTTTTTTTTTAAAAAACAGAAAAAAAAAAACTAATTAAAAGATTGAATAAATAATTAAAATAAAATTTTTTTTTAAACATCACTTTAAAACATCCCCTAAAAAGGTCCCCAAACTAAAAAAAATGGGGCCCAAAAAAATTAACCAAATTTAACCCTTTATGCAATTAATTTTTTTAAAAAAACAAATGTAAAATTTAAAATTTTAAAAACTGGGAAATTGTATTAAAAAGCGAATAACAAATGAAACATCTTTTTGGTTCCCCCAAAAGTGGCACGTCCCGGCGGTCTGTGACGGGGGGGTACCGGGGAAAGCGAAATTGGCGCGTTCGAAAAATTTTGTTAGGGAGCACGCGCAACTGTAACGATGTAAATTCAATGTTACGTATATTTTTACATATTATGGGAGGGGGAGATTTGGGGCAATCCTTCGTTTTTACTGACGACAATTTTAATTTAAAAGTTATATTTTAAATTTTTTAAAAATTAAAAAAAAAAAGGGAAATTCGCCCGTTTTTATTAAATTAAAAATTTTTTTACGAATTTTTTATAGGACTTTTTTTATTTTGGAAAAAGGGCTTAAAAATAAAAAATATATTATAATTATATATAGAAAAAATCTACTTAAAAAAAAAAAAAAATTAATTGTTTTTTAAAAAATATAAAAATAATAATAGAAATAAAAAAATTAAAAAAATTTATTTGGTTTCCCCCGGGTTTTAAGGGGTGTAAAAAAAAACAAAAACCCTTTTTAAGCTTTAAAAAAAAAAAGGAAAAAAAAACCGAAAAAATTGACAAAAATACCATCGACATACAAGTAGGAAGTGTATTTTGTCAAAATTTACTTATATATTAAAATTTTTGATAGTGTCGTGGGTTCGATCACTATTACGGAGAATTAATTAATTTAATTTCTCCGCTCAGGCGACTCACCACGAAAACCGGAGAGTCGGGGCACCAAGCTATCAAGTTATCTGCCTACCCTGCTATATGCGACATAAAAATACACAGATTATCTAGAGCCATTGTATTGATAAACGAAATTTGGTGACTATGTACATATGATGTATAGAGGATCTGTCTGTAAACGCGACAGATTGTGGGTTCGATTCCCACGAGGGGAGAATGAAATATTATCTTCGCTCTAGCAACAAGATAAAGTGCGGCGTTGAGTTCCGCCACTGAACACGCAATGCCTCGCAAGGTGGAAAATGGGGAAGAATTAAGGAGAAATTACTTAACTGGAGAACAAACAAGATATAGGAACATAAAGAATATATCGAATAAAAGACGATAATATATAGTGTATATATAGTCTACTATAGATCTGATAATTCTTAAACGAAAGCCGTTCTTAATGTTTTAATTTGATGCTAAATGTATGGTGAATATGGAGTCTAAAGTTATATAAATGTATATATATATATATATATATATATATATATATATATATATATATATATATATATATATATATATATATATATATATATATAATTACAGATTACAAAAGATATACTACGCTTCATTCTATTATCAAATAATATTGATAATAACCAAGAGGCAAAACAATTATGGATTACGAATCTAGATGTGTCCATCTCTTTCTTTTTGTATACGAATGAATGTGACAGCATATATTTTGACTCCATTAGGGGGCTTTATTGGTATCTTATCGTTTTGACAAATATGTATATGACCAAATAAATATGTTATCTATAAAATAGTTATTTCATTACAAAATTACATCATAAGTACGAATTTCTAGAAATTAAATGTCTTTTTTTTAGCTTCACGCTGTATCCCGCAAGTTAGGCATATCATATATGGAACATAGCAATTTGAAACACTCCGTTCCTTGCTATAATCAATTTCAATTTATATATATAATTATATATATAATTCAATATATATATATATATATATATATATATATATATATATATATATATATATATATATATATATATATATATATATATATATATATATATATATATATATATATATATATATATATATATATATATATAAAACATACTTTGAACGTACCACAAATGCTTGTTATTGTGTTATACATATGTTTCCACTAACACTCTAAAGCGTGTATATTAGATTACCTCAGCATAATATGTAAATATTTACATCCTGTATAGCTCGGTATAAGTCACGTAGACATAAGTATAGGTAGGTAGCGGAGTTAAACGCAGCGCGCGGTCAAAAAAAACTCAAGAATCAAGAGGACAATAAATCCAAGTGTACAAATAACTTCTTTTTTTTATTTTAATTAAATAAAAAAAAATGGAGTGCTATGTAACAAAAATACGTGGGGTTCTTTTAAAGCAATCTATTAAAATGAGTTTTCTTTTTTTTAAATTTAAAATAAGGAAATATTACTTTTTAATTAAATTAATTACTACTATTAATTATTTACTATTTACTAATATTAATTTTTTTAGTTATATTTTATTATTTTTTCAAATTAAAATCTGACATTTCAAACTTTGTTAAAATCACAAACGGAATTTCCGGTTACGTACATTCATACCAAGCTAATAAAAGCATGTTAAAAAAATTCTTTAAGTAAGTATAAATCATATATTAGATGATACATAGTGTCCAATTTAAGTGTAAGTGTCAAATTTCTATTTAATTTAACACAGTGAGTGTTCAAGCAATAGACAATAAGGAGAGTGAAATTTCTCTAGATTTTACCAAAAATATATATATGCATATAAAATATACTTATATAGGGTGTGTGTGTCTATGTTCAAATAAAAAACGTCACTAAAAATATTGATCTCAGTAATATGTATATATTAAGTACATAACATATGCATCACGACACATATTATTATTTATACATTCAATGTCATATATATATATATATATATATATATATATATATATATATATATATATATATATATATATATATATATATATATATATATATATATATATATATATATATATGTTGTGAGTAAACACAAGTATTCAGTTTACATAAGCGGCGAAGTCGCGAGCGGGTCGCCAGTTTATCATAAATATTTCATCGAATACACTATCAATTGATTGAAAAATGCACACCCATCTTAAATCCAACTGAGATGAGTTAGCTTAACCAGAATATTTTTTACTGTTATGAACGCAGAGAAGACCTAACGTTGGCTATCCGTCGTTCACTTTTATTATTATTTACTTTTATTTTTTTTAATAGCTTCACGCTGTATACCGCTTGGGTAGGCTGTAGTAGGGTAGTAGTAGTAGTAGTTCAATTGCAGATGAATGGTCGAATCCAATGCTGTTATTTTGTCTAGTTAACACAGCGAGGCAATGTAAATCATTAATTGCCCCCCCCCTCATGGGAATCGAACCCAGAACTGTCGCGTTTACAGTCAGACACTGTGACCTCACCCAGACCTCACTTCCCATAAATTGTATTCAGACCAAAAATCTTCATCATCATCACCTTCCACTCATTCCACCTTCTCACCTAAATCTTCAAAATTTCATATCACAAAGTAAACGCAGTTACTATACAAGATCACCATAGTGACGTCCCATATTATGATGGATGTCGACGTGGACTTCCCATGGTATTCATTTTTTTTTAAAATAAGGAAACAATAACACAAATTCTTCCTTAAACCAGTCGGATTTACGTCTATTGGCCAAAGGAATTTATAGCAATAATCATTAATACGTTTTAATATTGGACGGGCCGAAAACGCGACGGTTACGGGTTCGATTCCCAAATTCGGGGAGAATAAAGTACCTAATATTATCATTTCATAACTGTAGTAACAAGACAAAGCGCGGCTTTGAGTTCCGCGGGAACCCCGCCTCTGCCTAGCCCGCTATATGCAGTATACAGCGTGAAGGCATCTCTATTTATATAGCATCACTTAAAAGTTGGGATTTCAACCTACAAAGTATAAAAAATAATACACAGCTTCGTATATAGAGGCAGTCGTTTCGCAGTGGCTTAGGGGTCTGACTGTAAACGCGACGGTTGCAGGTTTGATTCCCGCGATGGGGAGAACTAACTACCGCCAGTCAAAATGCAATGTGTTCAAAAATTGGGCGAAAAAATGACAACATGGGATCATAAGATTAGGTTCCCTATCAATTAGTGGCGAAGTGTCAAATTATAATGAACGTAAGCCGGAGTCAAAAAAAAAACCAAAAAAAAAAAATTATAAAAAATTATTTACTCAGCAAATAATTTCGGGGATAGAAATAAAATTCATTTATGTTGAAAAGTTTGTAACTTAATTTTTAATTATTATTAAATTTTTATTAATTTATTAAGATTTACAAAAAGTAAACCCGATGGGACTCGTATTATATGGACACACGTACTCGTATTATATAGGATAGATACACACAGTATCTATCCTATACCAGATATGCGGGATACAGCGTGAATATATTTGGAGCTATATTTTTTTTAGCTACACGTATCCCGCACATGGCAAAGTAGGCAGAGGGAACCTAGTTAGACACTCCGTTCCCCGCTTTCCGCATCGGGACATTGCGTGTTGAGTGGCGGAACTCAACGCCGGCACTAATCTCAAACAAAAATTAAAATAAATATAATTCAAATTATCGCAGACAAAGTCACTACCTTAATACTAGTTCTATAATTAACCTCCATTTTCTAGAAAAAACTAAACTAAAAAATTACACGACCACAAACGATGATAATGGGTTTTGATCTTTGCTATGGGAAGTTCATTAGTTTTACGTAATTTCCTTATTACAATATATATATATATATATATATATATATATATATATATATATATATATATATATATATATATATATATATATATATATATATAATATATATATATAATATATATATATATATTAATATACATATATATATATATATATATATATATATATATATATATATATATATATATAATATATATATATATATATATATATATATATATATATATATATATATATATATATATATATATATATATATATATATATATATATATATATATATATATGCAGGCGAAGAACGCGGGTAAAAGCTAAATATATGGAGGAGATCCAACTGATCTGGGGATCTTGCAGGAAACTATAGATATATATAATATAAAAAAAAAACAAATTATATACTTCAATACTAAGTTCAAATGTAGCAATTATATAGAATTATTAATTATATTTATATTTAGCTTCACGCTGTATCCCGCACATAGCAGGGTAGGCAGAGGGGACCGAGTGTTAAGACACTCCGATCCCCACTTTCCGCCATTCGAGGCATTGCGTATTGAGTGGCGGAACTCGACGCCGCGCTTCGCCCCGTTGCCAGAGCGATTAAAATGACAATAAATCATTCTCCCCTCGCGGGAATCGAACCCACACACCGTCGTCTATAATTTTAGAACTATTAAGCTCATTAAGAAAATATTTGTTTACGATGTTTGGGTTTAATACCACTTGGTGGTGGGTGGGACATGGAGCCACGACCACCGTAACTGGCAAATATCACAGTAAATAAGTAAAATAAGTATTATTAATTTCAATGTTCAGATAGTTAGCTGGTAGTTAATGCTGCCTACCAGATAAACGCTGACAGTTTAAACAGGCCCTTATCTGCTAGATAAATCTATCTGTGTCAGACAAGGAACATTTTCGGGACTTTATCAGCCAGAGAATTTTGTGAAACCGGCCCTAAAAATATTAAAATGGAAATGTACTATTATTATTACATATGCAACAGTTACATAGGGCTACATTGAATCGCTTAACGCAATGTAATATAGCCTATAGCCTTCCTTAGTAAGCGGATTATAAAAACTAAAATAAAAAAAATTATATAGAAAACATATGAAAGTAGAAGAACATTCAAGAATAATTAATAAATCCACGCACAGAATCGAACGACTCTAGGGTCATCTAGACATTGTAATTACATTATCAGCAATAATTTTCCGTTATATATATATATATATATATATATATATATATATATATATATATATATATATATATATATATATATATATATAATATATAAATATAGCAAAAGTGAATGGTAAGAGAGGTGAGGGGAGACCTCGGTTGACCTTCGAGAACACAGTGTCGAAGATACTGGTGGAAGGTCGAAGGAGAGCATGTATGAAGAGGTCAATGACAGTGGACGAAGCTAAAGAGGTACGCAGGGACCGCAGCGTTTGGCACTCCGTCCCTCTCTGACTACCCCGCTAGGGATATAGCGTGAAGTTATGTATGTATGTATGTAATATATAGAATTATTATTGATCATAACAAACTCTTATCTCCATCTTTATATAGATTAGTTTTATAATAAATTATCATCTAGAACTAAGGCTATGATTAAGTTATCGTTTTACACATTTAACTTTTTAAGTAATTTACATGATTTAAAGACAATATGAAACAAAATTAATATTATCTATTAATATATACAGAATAGATATATTTCTACAAATTCAAAATTAAAAAAACAACAGCTGTAGTTTTGTTCAAGCTAAATTTTCAATTAGGTACTCTCGATTACTAGGGTGGGCATCCAGACTACATTGGGGTGGGCACTGACCCAACCCTCTCCCCCTTACCCCTCTAGCCCATGCCAACACTAAACTACTAGTAAAACATAAACATACATATTTAAGGAACAACGACCATCCGTTTTTCACTCGTTGTGGACAAAACAATGGAATACCTGAAAATATTTGGTAAGTAGCAGAGTTAGTAAGTACCTGACTGACTGACTGACTGACCGACATACAATAGTCATCACTTGGGGGGGATAATAATAATACGGCGATGAGTTACGTCACGCTTGGAGCAGAATGTGGGGAGGATACCTGACTGATTGACTCACTGACTGACTGACATACAATAGTCAACATGGCGTTGAGTTACGTCACGCATGGAGCAGAATGTGGGAATGGTACCTGACTGACTGACATACAGTAGTCAACACGGCGTTCAGTTACGTCACGCATGGAGCAGAATGTGGGAAGGATACCTGACTGACTGACTGACTGACATACAATAGTCAACACGGCGTTGAGTTACGTCACGAATTGAGCAGAATGTAGGAGAGGGTTGGACATTTGGAATATGGGGGGGAGCGACACTAAGCTTACTCTGCTATAAGCGCAATACAGGTGTAGTCAAAAAGAGACTACCACAGGCGGTAGGTGTAGGTTCATATTTTTTACATATAAAAATTGACAAACAAATACATTATAGATCACTTCTTCATTTATTATACTAGACTTAAACACATAGACCTTAACCGACTTTAACCTTAAGAGCATTAAGTAATTAATAAAACTAAGAACATACTGTATATGGAAATAAAAAAAAAACCTCCACTGATTGCCTTTAGTCAAAGTGCAGAGGTCGAGTTCGGCCATAAAATTTATGTACAAATAAATGTATATTTATCTTATATTTCACTTTGAAACCATATTTATACAGAATAACGTACAAACGGAAAGAATAAAAGCAGGAGAGATTAGTCACTAGAATCTCTATTTTCCATGTCTACATATTAAAAAAAAAGAAGTGAAGTACATACCTAACAGCATCCCTGCGTGCAACCGCGAGGTGGTGCGACTTATGTCCTAGAGGAAACAGTGACGTCATCTACCACCCATTCTTTACTGTGAAAGAAAAAAACAATTTTATAATATATTTTTTTTTACTGTATTTATCATAAAACCAAAATTCCTTCCAATAGATATACGTATAGCTTCTAAAGTACGGAATTAGAGAGAGTGTTTCAAGAGGCCATTTCATATCCTCGCTCTGGTATAAAGACAATAGCATGGCTTTGAGTTCCGTCTGTCCAGATGAAATCTTTCCAGAAGAAAATTGGGCGTTAAGCGAGGAAGCAATGACCTAACGCTAAGTTCCCTCTGCCTACCCTATTATATACAAAATATATATACAAAATATAAGACTACATAGATGTTTCCAGAAACACAAATAACAATAATCGTGTACATGCAAATATTATGACAGAATAGAAAAAAAAAACATTTAAAAATAAAACCTATTGTCATAATCGCCATATCATTGTGTTGTGTATAATACTAAAAGCACACCTCAGACGTTAATCTTATCAGCAATCACACACGAGGATGTAACAGATATATCGTATTGTTTGCGGCATACAAATAACTAAATATAGATATACAAAATATGTACATAATAATTTATTTTTAGAAACATTCCTGCGAGTATAGAACCCGGGACCATCAGATTTAGAGTCAGAGCATCTGACCCACCTTCATAGATCAATGGAAAGAAGTATATAATGTAAAATAAATATTTAAGAAATCAAAATAAATAAAATTAAAAATACTAAAATGGAGATGATATATATGTAGAGATACATGGTTGAGGAGTGAGGCATCCAATAGATGCAAATGGAAAGAGAAGGAAGAGGCCTTTGTCATAGGACAAACAGATAATGAAATTTAGTTAATATTTAATTTTTAATTTATTGTAACCTTATAAATATTGTAAATTAGAAGACAGTCAGAATAAAGAGGTTTTATTATTTTCATTACAACTGTGCTGAACTACATGACAAACACTTCTAGAAAATAGAAACTAAGAAATCTAAAATCATTTAAAGATGTTGTCACAGTACAGTTTTCTTTTGTTGTGAGGTTAATGCTGTTAGCCCTATTGGCCTTGACAGCGACACTGGTTGGGGAGGAAAGAGGGTTTTCTGTCCCTGAGAAGTAGCAAGCACTATTGTGTCTGCTTGAGAGGAATCGTTAGCGGCAAGGGCATCCCCTGCAGGACTCTAGCTGACAAGCGGGCTGGGGGAAGCATAGTGGAACAGAGTCTGACTGTGGACTTGATGATTGTCAGTAGATTTCTCATTTAGGTAAATTAATTATTTCCATAGAATATACATTATGTACATTTTATTTGTATACTTACGTATTATGATTGTAAGCTTACTTAAATGACATACATATATATTATATTTGACATAATTGTATGAAAATATGATTTATAACCTAAATTTAATACTTTTATTTTTACTTGACTATACATTAACATTGAGGAAAATTAAAAAAATAAAAAGATATTAGAGTTAGTTAGTTTTAACAATATTTATTTAAGGACTAGAATAAAGGCTATTTTAATTTTTTATTTCATTTTATTGGACATGACATTGAAGGACATGTGCTTAAATTATTTTTAATATGAGTAACTATAGTAAGAATTTAATAATCCTGCTGTAAATGACATACTTATGGGTGTGTAAAAAACCTGTACCCCAAATATATACACAGGTTATTTAAACCAAGAAATGACAAAATAATAACATTTAAATATCATTTTAATTGATCTTAATTGCCTATACTACTATAGAATATATCACCTTGAGTTACCCAATGACTTATTAAGTACTTGTCAACTATGAATGGGCTGAATGAATTCATCAGAGCCTGCATAAGGAAAACCTGTTTTGTGACACAGTAAATATATTTTAACAAAAAAAGATATTGTTAAAAAAAACGTCGCGTATGACGCGCGAAATGTGTGATATAGAGATATGTGCATTGTTATTCTTACATGAAAAAACCAATTCTCTTTCAATTGACGATGGTTTAGCAAGCATTAATTATGTAGATAACTGTGTAAATAATAGGTGTCCAATTAAACCGGTCGGTTCCGCATAAACGGTTAAGAAAAGTGGATCGTTTCTAAAAGTCGCAACCAATTGAAGTATTGCATAAAAAGCAACTGCTTTTTGGTCTGAAATACAGCTAAATTAAAATGTACGGCACTTTGACTCACCCACTACGGTAATAGAGAAGATATTTTGTTACAAATAACGACTATGCACAATATTTATAACGGGAAATAAGAAAATTCTTGGTAAAACGTGACGACCGACTTTACAACGAACGGTGCTAACCACAGAATAATAATAAATTCTATCAAAGTTACAGAATATTTTTGGTGTCAATTGACAGTTCGTCCAAAAATATGTTTTCGCTTAAATCGTGTTGGTTTCATATTATTTTATTGAAAGTGACAAGACTATGATATAACCTTTATGATTCTATTTAAAATTCTGTTGTTCCATAAAAAAATAATTTTAAATCATTTTGATTGAATTTATTTGATAATACAAGAATAAAATTTTTGAAACTGTTTTATTGAACTTATGAATAATTTAAATTCTAAACGAATTTGAACGATAGACAAAGATGAACGTAGCGTCAGAGAGAGACAGCTATATTATTTTACGATTTTAAATGGCGTCTTTGTGAGTTGTCCTTTTCGCACAAGATATTCTCATTTTATTACAATCAAAACAATTATAACTGTTTACAAACCTTGTATGATGTTAGCGTGTGCTAAGTTATAGCATTGAATTTTACATTTAGATTAAATTAGTTTTAATTGCGACAATGTCTTGCACTGGGCGAGGCGTTACAATATATATGAAAATTTGTATTATTCCCTCGTCCAGGCGTAATATATACGCGTTTTAGTGTAAGTGTTTATATTATATAGTGAAAATGGACAAAAAAAGTAAAAAGAAAACAGTGATAAAGAGAAAAAGTGATGAACAGGCGGAAAGTGAGAAAAAACAAAAGATGGTGAATCGTGTGAAAAATGAGGAGGAAAAGGAAAAGGTTGAGGTTCAGGTGAACCAGGTGGTGGAAGTGCCTCTGGAGCAGGGCCAGCAGATTGTCCATACTGGCCAGCTAGTTGAAGGGAACTTTGAGCAGCCAGTTTTTGTAAATGTAAAGGGAGAACCGGTACAGCTTGGTCCTAACACTGTGATTCTTTATGAACAAAGTGGTAACCCCTCAAATTTTGCATTTGGTGGTATGTGGACCATGGATTCCTCTGGCAGGATAGTAATGGCTGAGACCATATATGACGTGAAGGGAGATCCTGAAGAGGAAGGCAGTACATTCGTTCAAAACGCCACTGAGGTTAATAATGTAAGTTATTTATTTAATAATTTAAGTCAGTAGAATTTAGAATTATGTATTTCTCAAAAATGTGTTATTTTGAATTTTATTCAAATATTAAATTGAATTTATAGAATGACATGGTCTAAAAAAAAATGTTAAAATTGTAGACAATAATCACAACTTTCGTTTTCATTGTAGCATAAATAGTAACTAGTGTACTGTAATACAATATAGACATTGTTTAATAAAAAACAACACTTAGTAATAGATTAGAGGGCATAAAGGCAAAGTGGTTTGGCATAAAGGCAAAGTCGTAAAGTCGGCCCTCAGGTACAATCTTTTAATTTTAAAATACCGAGGAGTTCACACAAACTACTTTACCTTCTCGATACACCTTTCCGGAAGTCTATTTTGGGAAACAATTCTCCTGTCTCGCTTTTGCAGAATCCTGAATAAGCAAATTGTTTTGGATCCATTTGGAGACTCTTTATATAATTATCGAAAAATCGCAACTGAACGTCTCTGACATCAGCATTTCATAGTATATTGTTTTAATAATTATTATTTTTTATATAATTTTTTTCATTTCCTTATGTTTGTGAATTCTTCTTAAGGAATTAATATATTTAGAATTTATTGTATGGTGTTCTAAGTAATATGTGTAATATCGTCATTTTTCTGTTCATGTAGTTTATGTTTGTATATAGTTACATATGTATCTATTGTTGCATGCGGTATTCACCTTAAAAAGTAATGCATTTAGTTTAAGAACAACTTAGTTAAGAATTACCAGTGGTGAATCTAAATAAAAAAAACTATACCTAAAAAATGTCTCTAGTTCCGCCAATGTACAAATTACCATGCCGTTGTGTAAAAAAAAAAGGGAAATCCATAAAAAAGTCCATCAAACGAAAATATTAGCCTTACTGGCTTCCTCCTTTGAACAAACCTCTTATTCTAAAAAAATTATCCCTGACAATAATGTAGACAGTGGAAACCAAGTAAGACGACATACCACCATGCTGGGACTGAAGACTGCCCTTGATGATATCTACAGTCAGATGCTGTCACATGAAGAATGACTTAATTATCATTTTAATATATTTATTTATGGATTTTCTAATATATTTTCATAAACAATTAAATAAGGAACAATCTAAATAAAATACAATCTTATTAATATTTAATGATAAAATCAAAATAAAACCTATAAAATTTTATTTAATATTTAACTTTTTAAATTACAGCAGGCTGTGGAAGAATCTAGCAACACGTACCAGCAGTTTGAGCTCAGCAATAACACCCAAGTTGATGGGCAAGAGTATGAAGTGGCAATAATTGAAAACCCAAATGAATCTAACGATAGGTGAGACTGGAATATATTTTTATCATTATCTTCTTATATCTTCTGCATTATCAAGAACAAATACCTTTAGTCGGCAGCGTTAGAACCCTCTGTTTTCTTCTGTATGATCATTTTTTGAGTAGAACTCAGTGCAGCGGTTAGTCTTGTTACCAGAGCAAGGGAATAGTTCATGTAAATGTGAACCCGGGGTCGCGGGTTCGAAGCTGATCAAATTCTTTATGTTATTTCTATGCTAATATTATAAAGTTGAATTTGGATGAATGGTTGAAATTTGAGAAAATATTTTTTATGTTTTATAGTCCATTTATGGAGGAAGGCTACAGACTGTAGACTATATTACATCTCTTTAATTTAAAAAAAAAATTAAACAAAGCTGCCGCCGTATATAGCTCGTTGGTGATTTTTATTGTTTATATAGTGTTAAGGATAGGAAAATATTGATTTAATATAGAAATTAGCTTCACGCTGAGAATATTTAGCTTCACGCTGTATCCCGCACATAGCAGAGTAGACAGAATAGTGTTGAGACACTACGTTCCCACAGTGTTGTGTGGGGGAACTCAATGTCGCGCTCAGTCTTGTCTCTTGTCCATTCTCCAAGTGGGAATCGAACCCGAAACTGTTCTATTATTATTATTATTATCTATTAGTAATATATTATTATCTATTAGTTTATATTGTCTATTGTTTTATATTATTATCTATTAGTGATATATCCCGTTTATCCTGTTCCCGTGGTATGGAAAGTAGCCCTGTGTGCTCTCACCACTCGCGCTATACATTCTCATCGCTCTACGTCGAAATTTATATACATATTTAGCAGCATACAGCTAGTTTGCCAGTATCCGTATGTTTGAGGGTTTTTTTTTTTTATTATGGTATTTTCTCTTCTGTCGTCTCCCAGGAGTGAAGCCCAAGTGATACTGACGGAGGCTCAGCTGGTGGCGACAGGTGCTGGAGCGGTGCGATGGTTGAATCAGAAATGTGATTATGTTGTTAGGAAGTTACAACTTAACTATGGTAAGATATTTTTATATATATATATATATATATATATATATAATATATATATATATATTATATATATATATATATATATATATATATATAGATATATATAATATAGATAGTATATATATATATATAATATATATATATATATATATATATATATAGATATATATATATATATATTATAGATATATATATATCTATATATATATATATATATATATTATATATTATATATAATATATATATATATATATATATATATATATATATATATATATATATATTATAGATATATATATATATATATATATTATATATATATATATATATATATATATATATATATATATATATAATATATATATATATATATATATATACTATATACATATAGAACATATATGATTTGTTAATCTCGCTATAGCGATTTAGATAGACTAGTTTTCCATTTGAATGTGAGATTGGGTTGAGGTTCTCTCCTCCTCATCCTGAATGCTATATAACTGCTTATTATGACAGTTGGTTTTTCATATTATTTTATAAAATAAGCGTCCCTATATAATCTCTTATGGCAAGTAGATTATACTACAGGCTACAATTGTATTGAAATCAGTCCAGCCGTTTAGGAGAAGTTTTGTGACAAACACACATACAAAAGTATCTCAGTACTTTAAAGAATTTATATTACTTATTATATTACTTTATAATGATAAAGTTCTCGCGCCTCTTTAAAAGCTTGTACACACCGGGACTCGAACCCGCTCCTCTCGTTTATCGTCCAAGCTCGTAAAGCTGTTGATAGCATTTATGATTTATATTAATGCTGGATATGTGATGTCATAGCCTATAGCCTATAGCCTAGCTTAGAGATTTTATCAATTTACAGCCTATTCTAGTAGCTCGTGAAATAAGCTGGTTTAACCATAAAAAAGCTCTTTCTTTACCTTCTATTTTATAAGCTATAATTTGTTTCTACAGATGCCGGTGTTAAACTCCTCCACTCGCAGTCGGGTTGCATACAGTGTGTGTACCTAACCACGCCCAGCATGCAGCTGGCTTTCAATGCGGTGCCACAGTTCTTGTGTATAGAGACGGGTGGGTTACCGCTGAGTCGCTGTGGTGAAGTGATCAGTTTTTTTTTTTTTTTAAGAACCAAAAATTTGGTGGTTTATGTCAGGCTTAACGCTACACTAAACAAAATAAATTTACCGTCGTGGCGCGGAGGTATAGCGTCTGCCTATACACGCGACGGTTTGTGGGTTCGATTCCCATGAGGGGAGAATTATTTCTCCAATGGTGGAATGTGGGCAACGGAGTGTCTTAACACTAGGTTGCTTCTACCTACGGTTCCCTCTGCCCGCACTGCTGTGTGCGGGATACAGCGTGAAGAAGAAAAAAAATAAGTCAAATTGATATATTTTTTATTTACTTAATATAAGCCTATATTTTTTAATAAATTTTATTTTTTTAATCTTCATTAACAATATCTTATACGTATATGTCAAATAGACAACTGTATATAAAGTTTGGTTTAAAAGGCCTATAATTCTAGTTTATGTTGCAGCGGCACAACATTTGACCCTCAGCACATAGGTTGTGGGTTCAATTCTTACTCGGGGAGAATTAATTACATTCATTATCTTCGCTCTGGTAATAAGATAATCTGGTAATAATAACCCAACGGAATAAGAAAGTTGGGAATGGAATGCCCCTAACACTAGGTTCCGTTTGCAAAATTTTCTTAAAAAAAAAAAAAATTATAAAATTGAATCTTAATTAACTTTTTAATTTAAATTAAATTTTATTTTCCAGGTATCGAATTCAACAGTCAAATACCAACTGTGGGCAACTCGTCGAATAATATTAGTGTGAAGCACAACGTCACACTGTTCCTGGCGGAGGATGGCAACGGCAAATCGGTTATAGTTAGTGCTGGTGAGATTTTTTATTATTTATTTGCTTAGTTATCACCTTGAGCCTCTACCACCTCGTCCACTGGCATTGACCTCTTCATACCTATCTTCCCTCTGGGATGTGCTTGTGCTTTTTACATGATCTTCCTATGGTATCATCGACACTGTGCTGTCGAAGGTCAACCAAGGTCTTTCCCTGCTTTTTACCACTAACTCTTGCATGATGCTGCAGGAGTCTACTATGCATTTTTTTTTTTTATTTAAACATCAATAGAGAGGATATACTTAAGTTAACATATCCATTTCCATCTATAGAGGAAAATTCGCACTGCTCTACTTTTTTTAATCTATACACATAATATAAATGTGACGTAATCTCTCTGTCTGTACATGGAAGATATATTAAAAAAAAACTATGATTGGGTGTAATTTATAAATTGTTATTGAAGCAAGCAATGATTTTTAAATTTTTTGTCTGTCTGTCTGTCTGTGTGTTTGTGCACGCTAATCTCAGGAACGGCTTAACCGATTCAAATGCAACTGTCACTTATTGTATTATGTTAAAATTTACTTAATATTAAAGGTTTGTTTTATTTTGATCGGTTCGTAAATAAAAAAGTTTAAAATATTTTGTACGACGAAACTGCAATCCCATATAGACAAAGTTGACACTATATCTAAACATTTCAGGCATATCGACTCTAATAGGTGAGGACCTGACGTGGCTGCTGGAGACCTTCAAGTCCTGCAACCCCGCGTGGCGTCAGGTGCGGTGCGTCGTCTGCGACCCCACCAAGTGTCAGGAGGTTGGTGCGATGGAAATACCACTGACCGTCTTTACTGTATTTTTTATATATATATATATATATATATAATATATATATATATATATATATATATATATATATATATATATATATATATACTCAACTTCTTATAATATATATATATATATATATATATATATATATATATATATATATATATAAGAAGTTGAGAAGGGTCTGGAAGAAGGAAATGGAGGGCCATTCCCCGGGGTCTTTCAGTTTTTCGCAAGATATTGCGAATTAAGTGACGGCACTCAACGCCGCGCTTTACCTTGTTGCTAGAGCGAAGAAAATGAAATACTTCCTTATTCGGAATCGAACCCATAGACTTCTTATTTCTAATAATTTGTTCCAGGAAGTGCGCACAGCGTTCCCTTCAGCGCACGTGTCCTGCTCGGTGTGGCAGGCCTCGCGGGCGGCGGCGCGCCTCGCCAGCGAGGGGGCCTCGGCCGCGGGGGGCGCGGGGGGGGCCTCCGCGCCGGGCCCCCTCGTGGCCTCCGACGTGGCGGCGCGCTGCAAGACGTACGCGCTGGCGCTCTTGCGGGGCGACCATACGCCTGCGCAGTTACAGGTTTGTTTTTTTTTTCATTATGGTTGGGTGTAGTCAAGGCCTGGGCTGGTGGGGCCTGGAATAAAATATTCTTTGTATAGGGCCTTCCAGTAGTCTATATAGTGAGGAGTCTGCGCTTGCGTATTTGCAGGTTTGTTTGTTTCAATGAGGCCTCCGAAATACGGAGTATCCGTAAAGGGGTCGGAGGTTCTCTGTCTGGTGTCTGAGGTCCTCAGTATGAGGTGACGTGGTGCTGCATGATGACCACAATCACACAACTTTCTATACTGCCATAAGTTTGATCCCCATGAAGGGGAATGAATAATTTCCATTTCCCTTCTATAGTGAAAAAAGTGCAGCTTAACTTACTATATACATTAACTCAACGCTATATGCGGGATACAGCGGGAAACCAACCGTCACTCTACTTCCATTATTTTTACTTTTTTTTAAAAATAATTCCAGGTTCTAAAGCGCAGTATAATAGGCACTGGTGCGGGCACCCTGCGGCTGTGGGAGCTGTTGACGCGTAATGGCGGCGCCATATCAAGACTGGACGGATGGCTCGAGCCAGATAACTATACTAATATATTACATAAGGCAAGTGATTTTTTTATGCGGGAAATTCGTGGGAGATTATGTTATTGGATGTACATTGAATTTGGAAGGTTTAATTAATTCGGTGCAGTATTCGGACTTTATGGATGAGAAGGTTTGAGTTGGTTAAGGAAGTAAGTAAGTGTTGTGTGTGATGTTATAACACATTTTGCTAATATGGTGATGTTATATAAGATGATGTTATTTCGAACCGATAGTCTCTTGGTGGTAACTTTGTTCTATTTTGTATGTTTTATGTTCAAATTATTTTACTGTACTGTATGTTCCCCTTAAAAAAAAAAATTTTCTTTTGAACACTTCGTATTTAAATCTACCACAAGCCTGCATATAGCAGGCCTGGCAAAGAGAATAGAGTTTTAAGACACTCCGCTCTCACACTTTCTACCTGGATTCGAGACGTGTTAAGTTGCCCAAGTCAACGCCGCACTATATCCACTAAAGCGGGCAAATTAATAAAATATATTATGTTATCATATATAATAATAGCCCATTTTTCTCTCTTTCCAGGGTCTCGAGCGTCTCGTAGCTAAATTCCAAAATATAGTTCGCAGTCAAATGCAACCGGACGAGTTCGTTTCTCTATTCTTCAATATTGCCAATCAGTTGGAGGAGGAGAGGCGGAACTTCGCGATCAGCAGGTTGAGGGTAGGTCTGATCGTCTTTTGTGGTGGGACAGGGTATAGAGTGGAGGCGGGAGAGGATGCGCAATATAGGGTAGTAATAATTCTGATATTCTAGCTCCAGGCAGTACCTCTGATTTTTTCACTTTCACTATAACAAGGCAAAGCGCGGCGTTGAGTTCCGCCACTCAACACGCAATGCCTCAAAAGGTGGAAAGCGGGGAACGGAGTGTCTTAACACTAAGTTCCTACGGTTCCCTCTGCCTACCCTGCCATGTGCGGGATACAGCGTGAAGCTAATTAGATTAAATATTTTTTTTTATAAATTAGCATGTTATTAAGTGCACAAAAGGATTTGAACCCGCACCTCTTGGAACTGTTGAACAGCTATTTATATATATATATATATATATATATATAATATATATATATATATATATATATATATATATATATATATATATATATCCCAACAGGATACAGAAACGTTGAAGCAATCACCGACGGACACGATAACTCAATACGCCTACAACCTGATGAGTCACCAGACTAAGTTGGCGCAGAAGTGCCTGGACGACAGAGCTGGCAGGTGAATGAGATTTATATGAATGATTTAATTAATTAATCAGAGAAAGTTCATTCGTTCTTTTGCCTTGTGTTTTTTTTTTTTTTTTGTGTTCAATAATAATAAGTAAGTAAGTAAGATATGCTTGATCGTTGTCTGTCTATTTTTGGTGATGGCGTGTTGGCTGGTGGAACTGAACGCTGCGGGATCTAGAATTAAAGTGCTTTTCAGTGGAAATTGAACCCACGACCGTCGTGGTTATAGACAGACGCGGTTTCGCTGTGCCTCGATGGCCCATTTCCTCTGCCCATCCTGCCAATGCGGGTTACAGCGTGAAACATAAAATACGAATATAATTAAATTTCAGGAATTAATTACCTCCCTAATAGGAACCGAGACCGCGTCCATTAGCAACGATTGCATCTAATAAAAAATTTAAAAAACTAACAACTCCCTCCTTCCAGAAGACACAGCAGCGCCGCCATTTGCAAATATGGCACCTCCACTCAAGAGTGCTCGTGTCTCTTCAGCAAAGTGTTCAGGCTGCCGTGTCGGCACATCCTGATGCTGACCACCGAGCTCAAGGTGACTTTTGACTTGTTGTTGACATTAGCCTATGACAAGCACACACAGATGTATTTGTGTGTGTGTGTGTGTATCTGTACATGCACTTTATAGTAGATACTGGACTTATTTAAATTAAACTTTTTTTTGTGGCCAAGTGTCCATATTATATGATTTCCATCTGTGAATCTTAATAAATTGTAAATTACGATTAATTATTAAATAGTTTAAATCGATTTTATTTCATGCAATAGAAACTATGAAGTATTTGTTGAGATTGAAGTATTTGTCAATTGGGTTTTTTTTTAATGAGTATATTGACTCTGGCTTCCTTTAAAAAAAATGGAGAAGAGAAGAAAGATGTAGAATCGCAATAGATGAGCTAAATTATATGAAAAAAACGTTGTTGTTCTTGAGTTATGGGCGGTTTATTTTTTTATTTTTTTAATAATAAAAATATATATCTGGAACATCTGATGTGGGGCTCTGAGACTAGAGATTACATGTAAATGTAATGAAGTGAAGTGGGGGGGTTTCTAGTATTTCTGATGTTGTAATTTTTTTTAAATGTATATAGCTTCACGCTGTCACCCGCTGTTACGCTTGGGGGGAAGCGTAACTCAACACCGCGCTATGATAACATTATAAATTCTCCCTAATTCTAATTAATTTACAGTCAGAAAGAAAAACCATTTTAAAGTAATAATTTTTAGGCTTCCGTACTTAAAAGTTTGTGTCTGTCTGTCTGTGTGTCACCAGGCTGTATCTCATAAACCGTGATAGCTAGAAAGTTGTTATTTTCACAAATTATGTATTTCCGTTGCCGCTATAACACCAAATATTGAAAATAAAATGAATTATAGATAGGTGCGGAACCCTCGGTGCGCGAGTACTGATCGCACTTGACCGTTATTTTTGTAACTTTCAGGTAAAAACCCACATACCGTTCGAGCCGCGCTGGACGGTGCAGCACTGCCTGTTCGGCTGCGAGGGCGCGGGCGGCGCCGCGGGCAACACCACTGGTATGTGCGGGTTGATATATTACTACATATTTGTGGTTCTGAGTTCCATTCCCGGCCTGGTGTTTTGTATTTATTGATTGTCAGCCATGTTATGTAATATGAAGGAAATAACTTTTGTGTATAAATATTATTATTAAAAGCAATAGCATTCTCCTTACTTTTTTAATGTAATAATTTTATTTTTTAAATCTTGATATACTTTTTTTTAATTCTCTAGTAATGTGCTTGTAATATGATAATGTGTTTGGTCCCCAGCGAGCGGCGCCTCGTTCATGGAGCAGGTGGTGGTGGAGGCGGACGGCCGCCAGACCATGCAGCAGCCGCAGCAGATACACCAGGTATACACACATACACACACATACACCCATACATACCTGCCTACCGATACCTACCTCTTGCTAGAGCAATGTGACGATGTAAATGATCTGTCCTGGTGGGAATCGAAACCGCGACCGTCGCGCTTAGTCACACGTTGGTGTTTTTTAATTTTATTTTCTGTATTTTTAAATATGTAAGTAAATCAGCATGCCTAGTCATGATGTGACGTCATACTTGTACATATTGTTCATAGGTTATTACCAATATCAGCTCTTCTGTTTACAAGACCAACTGACGTCACAGAATCTTAAACATGTAACATTTTCTTCTGCTACGTCTATATGAGTCGTTTTAATTCCCTTCGCTCTGGTAAGATGGAGCACGGCGTTGAGTGCCGCACGCAATTGTATCACACTTGGGCGGAGAACAGAGTGCCTGAACTCTGTGGATTCCGCTGTGTGCGGGATAAAGCGTGAAACTAAAAAACATATATATATATATATATATATATATATATATATATATATATATATATATATATATATATATATATATATATAAAAAAACATATATATATTTTATATACATATATATGACACATTCAGCAAGTACAGTTGGTTTTAATATGGAGACGATTATCATTAGTTAATATAGCTTATACGCTTCAATAAATGGATTAAAATATATTAAAGACAAGTAGTTCCCGAGGTAAGCGCGTACAGACAAACTGTCCTCTCTAACGCGTGTCTGTCTGTGTGCTGTCGCGCAGGTGGGCGGCGTGCGGCAGCAGCAGTACGTGCTGGCCGCGCCGGGGCCGCCCGCCGCGCCCGTGTCGCAGGTCAGTGTCGCGACAGCGGGCAGGAGCATATGACAGCTCATATGACATATTATGATTAAATCAAAAAAAAAAAAAAACGGTGTAAAGTCAAAGTGAAGTGAAATTTCTTTTTATTTTTTAATACAATTATTACACTCTATACCCAGGTGATATTCTGCGGCGGCGGTGTGGGCGGAGTGGGGGGCGTGGGAGGGGTGGGGGGCTCGGCGCCCGTCATCACGTCGGTGCTGCCCCCCGGCGGCGCGGTGCTCACCCCCCACCATCTGCACCACTGAGGAGAGGGGGGGTGCCGGTTGAGTGATTTGGGGAGAGGGAGATATTGGGGTTGAGGTTTTGTGTTCCGAATTAAAATGAAGTTAACGCTAATGAATTGTAGTTATTGTTGTTTTTTTAGTGTTGGTGAGGTGCTTACAACAGTGTAGTTTTTTTTATTGTAACATAATATATCATATATAAATGTTTATTTACATATACATTGTAAAATGGATTCTTGAAGGTTTTTAGATGACTTGTAAATTATTTGTTCTTTAATACTTAACATCAGTGTGTCTCGATCTTACATTGAGCTATCTATCTCGCTCTAAGTTGCAGATTGTTATATATATCTGTCTCGCTCTAACACCGGTATTCTAAATTTTCTTGTAATCTACTATATATATATATATATATATATATATATATATATATATATATATATATATATATATATATATCTAGCTCTCTCTCTCCCTAACTCATTACATCCGGGATATGTCTGTCCTGCTCTAACACAAGGCCGGATGTATCGCCGTCTCGCTCTAACACACGGTTAGGTGTACATATGCCACTCTTTCATATGAGTGTATGTCTGTCTCGCTCGCTCTCGTTGAGTGAACGAACTATTTAAATTAATTAGGTTAATATACACTTTGGTTCTAATTAATAAGTTATTTTTTATATATTGGTCTTTAAAATTGACGGAGAGCCTACCCTACCATGTGCGGGATACAGCGTGAAGCTCTTATTATTATTAAATTGATAAGTTTCACGCTGTATCCCGCATATCAGTGGCGAAGAGTGTCGTTTTTGTAAAGGTAAGCCGGCGTTGAGGGAGAATGTAGAAGAATTAACTAAATTAGAATAATATGACAATTGAGCTTAGTTTCTTTAATAAGCTATCATTTATTGCTTGTATTGAAGGAAGTAAAATTGATTTGGTATGACATTTCTTTATTGACATTTGCAAAAGGTAATCCGATGGGATTCGTGTTGTATGCACACTTCGCCACTAGCACTGAGTGGGGGGAGGGGGGGGGGATATTACCTCCATTTGTTGGAAGATTTATTAATTAGAGCAAAAGTTCGGCTCCCAATGTTCATACGGAAGCCTTCTATATAGAATTTTGTTATATATAGTGTTATATATGATGTACATATGGTTTTTTTTTTTAATTAAAAAATAGATTTTTTTTATTGGTGTTTTTATCTGTGTGTGTGTGTGTGTGTGTGTCTAGGGTGGGTCATTTGGGGTTTTTTTTTAAATTTATTAGGTAATATGAAAGAGAGTGATTTGTCACTATGTTCTAACATAAGTGTATGTGAAGCAATAATAAACTATGGATCGCCTTTTTTTATTACTTTATAAAGTGTCTTTCCATACTAAGGTATCATTGAAGGTATTGTTTTTTTAATTTTTTTTAGTATATGGACAGTTTATTTTTAATGTGGTGTAAGTCCATTTTGTGTTGTTTAAAGGTAATTTGAAGTTTCATATATATTTTATTTAAAAAAAAGTAGACAACTTATTAACTAATACTCAATTTAATACATTCAATTAAAAATGCTAGTTCAATAACTGAAGTCATCTGGCGGAATGGATTGTAAACGCGACGATTGCGAGTTTGATTCCCGCGAGGGGGAATGGGGGGAATTACTTAATTTCCTCGCTCTGGTAACAAGTCAAAGCGCGGCGTTGAGCTCCGCCACTCAACACGCTATGTGTCGAAATTTGTGCGGAGTATCTTATTTGAAATTAGACTGGAGAGTGGAAAACGTATCTCTCTCTCTCTCTCTCTCAACACTAGGTTCCCTCTGCCTACCCTGCTATATGCGGGATACAGCGTGAAGCAGGAATAAGGGATTATGTTCGAAATTTTTGAACCAATTAATATATTAATAATAATAACCGATTTCGACCCAAACGGTATAAACGGGACTATTACTAAGCCTTCGGTGTCTGTCTGTTTGAAAGTCATAAAGTTGAAATTCTCACAAATCATGTATTTCTGATGCCGCAAATTGCTATACAGCAAATACTAATAATAATAAAAAAAAAATATGAAAAAGGTACGGAACCCTCGGTACAAGAATACTACTCGCATCTCTTTTTATTTATTATTATTATTATTTGAAAATATAGTGGTTTTTTTTTGTAAGTGAATATTTGGAATTCTAAATGCTAATTTTGGTCCTTCGAGCCAGATATATGGATTTAAAAGAATATCAAGTTAGATTTGTACAAATGAATAAACGTTGATTAATTTGAAGCGGACTGAATATGCGGGCAATTTTGTATGAATTAAAACTATAGGTTGAATGTATGAATTGAAGGTATTGAAATATGCGGGCAATTTTGTATGAATTAAAACTATAGGTTGAATGTATGAATTGAAGGTATTGAAATATGCGGGCAATTTTGTATGAATTAAAACTATAGGTTGAATGTATGAATTGAAGGTATTGAAATATGCGGGCAATTTTCTATGAATTAAAACTATAGGTTGAATGTATGAATTGAAGGAATTGAAATATGCGGGCAATTTTGTATGAATTAAAACTAGGTTGAATGTATGAATTGAAGGTATTGAAATATGCGGGCAATTTTGTATGAATTAAAACTATAGGTTGAATGTATGAATTGAAGGTATTGAAATATGCGGGCAATTTTGTATGAATTAAAACTATAGGTTGAATGTATGAATTGAAGGTATGAATTAAAACTGTAAGTTGGAAATAGACGTTTTTTTTGTATATCAAATAAAAATATTATTTATTCAAATAGGCTATTACAAGCACTCTCCGTATCGTCAATTAACGCAAGTGTCAGTATTGTCAGTCCCGCTAGAAGCTGCCACCAGCTCGGAGGGCAGTTCTGGTGAGTTGATGTGGTAATTTTTTTTATTCATTTGTACTGCAATGCGAGCTCTTCCATATTTGATAATCCAGGTCAACGGGAAATCTCCATTAGGGTTTTAATTACAGGGCACGTTGAATACAATGTTACGTAGTACGTTTGTGTATTTTGATTGCTTTAACATGGACGCTTAATTCTTTTTGTGTTGTCCAAGAGATTTTAATAGTTGGATATTTGATATGAATCTCAGCTTGATACCTTCACGTGATCATGAGTGCAAGAGAGAGAGATGGCTTTGACAGACGGAGAGACGGAGAGCAAAGTGGTCTTTAATGTTCTTCTATGAAGTACAGCGTCCAACAACAAGTCCTATGATTCCTTAAAAATCAAACTATCTGTATCTGATGTATAACTTCCAACTGTACCCCAAACCCAAGGGTACCTGACGTGTCCTTACCCAACACCATCTGTACCCTAGATATTCAAAATAGCAATGGTGGATGTGTCAACTATTATTATTACTAAGAACTATTGTATTCGACTGGAAACGCGGGTTGTGGGTTCGATTCTCATGAGAAGAAATGTATTCTCTGCATTCCCGCGTTTACGTAAAACAAAACGCGGCGTTGAGTTCCGCCACTCGACAAGCAATCTGTTTTAATTCGAGCCTAAAACAGAGAGCTCTAGTACTAAGCTCTCCGTCTATGTTACAGGATGATGCGGTAGTTAAAAAATAATAAATAAAACTAAAATATTCTAAGACTTAACTATAATAATGATAAATATTTATTGAATAAATGCATTTGATCTTCTTCCTCTGTTAATTTGAAGACTTGGATCTCTCCGTCCGACGTGAGGAGAGCCTGCAACAATAAGCAGCACGTACAGTGGGATATGTAGAAACGATTGACGTCATGTAATATAGCCTATAGACTATAGCCTAAATCGATAAATAGACTATAGACCATGCAATAGTTCCTGAGATTAGCCTATACAACGAAATAAGCTCTTTAGCTATATTAATATGAAGTACAGATATAAAATAATATTTAGTTTAATTTCGAATTTAAAAAAAAATCAGGTCTTCGTTACAATTACAATTTATATTACTAGAGGAATCGAAGCTAGACTACGAAGCTCTTATAAAGAAAAAAGCATACCAAGCTCCTAAACCCGCTGGCGCATCGCAAAGCTGCGCACGCGCAGTATACCTTGGAGTCGCTCGACTTCAAATTCCATATATGGGCATTATTATTGTTAATAGCCACTACGAGGAGAGGGTGCGAGTGAGATAGACTGAGGATTGGACGCTGGAATGCAAAACATAGTGAGTTTTGTTTTTTTTTTAAAGAAATATTGACGAACAATGAAGAAATAAACGTTGCAGGACTCGAACCTGCACCCACTTCACATGTACAGTCAGTGTTATGATTATAAAAAAAATATATTAATTATTTTTGTCTATATATACGTATATATACACTGTCAGATAAGCTATACGTTCTTGGCGTGTTAATTCAATTCTTCTTCTCCGCTTTCACGCTGTATCCCGCATATAGCGGGATAGACAGAGATAACATCGCGTGTTGAATGTGTAGGCACCAAAAGCCTCACTAATTGTGAATTACCAGAGGCGAAGTTCAATTATTAAAAAAAAAAAAAGCATAACTTACGAAATTCATTAACTTGGCAAATCTATATATTATAGATTGAATTAAATAAAATATAATAAATATTTTATTTAATTCAATCTATTATATATATATATATATATATATATATATATATATATATATATATATATATATATATATATATATATATGTATATATATATATATATATATATATATATATATATATATATATATATATATATATATATATGTATATATGTATACCTGTAAATCTGGATTTGAACCCGCACTATTTGCCTCACCGTGCACATTACCCATAAATCTCCCTTTAAAATCCATTTGATACTTATCCATACATAAAGGGCTATTTCTAGAAAAAAAAAAACACTTGTTTATACAAATATCTATATAGCTTTTAGCTTCACGCATATAGGTTCCCAGGAACCTAGTGTTAAGACACTCCGTTTCCCGCTTTCCGCCTATATAGCGTGTTGAGTGGCGGAACACAACGCCGCGCGTTATCTCAGTCCCAGAGCGAGGAAAATAAAAACAAACCATTCTCCCCTCACAGGAATCGAACCCACGATGGCCCCAATAGCATTTGTACGAAAATATATACATACATAAAACACATATACATTCTGTATTGGATATATGTATATATATAGCGGGATTTGAACCTGCGCCCCATGGAAGCCGTCCAAACGCTCTGACCACTGAGCCATGCTTTATACGACTTATTACGTTGTCAGCGTCTCTGTAGGGACTTACAAATATACAAATATCCGATTTTTACAAATTTGAACGGTTTCCATGAGGTGCGGGTTCAAATCTCGCTCCGATCAAATTTTTATATATTTTCTTTAAGTATTTTTTCTATCCTTAGTTTGGATTAAAACTTATTATTACTAAAACTTTATTAGATTTAAAATAACGTACAAGCTAATAGCTTTTACCTACAGTCCAGTGTAAGAAGAACTCTCATCTCTAGAAGGGAACACAGGTGAACCGTCCCAATATCGGTGGAGGCGAGGAAGTACGCAACATTCGGTGACACCTCCAGGCAGGTTATCGATGACGCTGAATCTGGAATGACAGGCTTGGAGTAAATCTGGATGCTGTAGATGTAGGAGCTAGAGTTAGAGATGAGAGAAATCTCTGTACAGTTTGCTAAAAGATCTCAGCCTGTCTAGAACTGATAGAAGCATAGAAGACGAAGGAGTACAGAAGATTTGGTTTCCTTAGAGAGAGGAGATGGACAGTGGAGGCCTCTTAAACTACACCCGGGTGAGGTCCCAACGCGATGTCAAATAATACTCTGGTATGGTATTTTTTTTAATTATTATTAATAAAACACACCATGGACACGAGTCTTCCATGCTTTTGGTACTTTTTTTTGTCTATCTGTGTGCTTGTTGTTATTTTATACATTACTGTATAGAATTAATGATTTCACACAATACTATTGGATGGCTTGAAGATATCTCCTTAATGATGTCATAAGGAGGTTTGTTAGATGGCAGGAAAGTGAGGTGACCCTAATACCCTGCTTCTTATCTAAAAATATTCTTTATTCAAATTCAAGGCAATTACAAGCACTTTTGAATAGTCAAGTGTCAGTATTGCTAGAAGCTACCACCAGCTCGGAGGGCAGTTCTGGTGAGATTAGTTAGTGAGAAACTGAACAGTCAACTCATCAAGAAGCATATCTATATGCTTCTAGTCCTAACAACGGTATGTTTTAAATCGTCTTAAGGAAAATAAAGTACTAAAATTAAAAAAAAAAAAAAATACTTACTGGCCACACGCAGACTTTTCAGTTGAACGTTCCCCATAACCCTCCTAAAGCTGAGAACCTCTCCGCAGTTCTTTCCCACCAAAAAATTATCAATATTATTCAAATTCACTATTTTCAAATGGTAACACTCAACACCATTTTCCCATACACTCGTATTATCTGCTAAATTAATTTTACTTTTCACACTAGCAACACCGCTCGGCCTGTCGCTGTCGCTGTCAAAACTTGACAATGATTTTTGGCGGGAAATCCTTTTCGCCATATTCCTTTCCTGTCTTTTATTAAATAATCTTTTTTTAGCTGAACTAAGATTAAAATTTGCATTTACTTCCATATTAGCTATTTCTGTGTCCATATAATCTGTCAAATTTATAGTTTGGACTAGTTCTAGACTCATTTTGGACCAAAATGCTTTACCAATGTCGGTAATTGACGGGTTTTTATTTTTCTCTTGTATAATCGACCACGTCGTAACTATTCCTGTACGTTGTAAGCTGCATAACTGTAACGTCAAGTCAAAAAAAAAAATTATATATATATATATATATATATATATATATATATATATATATATATATATATATATATATATATATATATATATATATATATATATATATATATATATATATATATATAATATATATATATATATATATATATATATATATATATATATATATATATGTATATATATATATATATATATATTATTTTTTTTCAAGGATAAGGAAGTATTACTAAGGAATATAAAAAAGGCGTGTTTCGACAGTTTCTAGCAAACTTGAACGGACCGAATTTTCAAATTTCAATTTTTTCATCGTACAGATGATAAATGATATTCTAGAAAATGTATAAAATTTAAAACACAGTGGGACTCGAACCCGCACCTCTCCTTAACCTCTCCTTAACTGAATAAACGATGGCTGGACGTCCTGACGCAGGACATGAGAGCCAATGGACTAACCACTGAGGATGCTCAAGACCGTGCAAAGTGGAGTCGATTAAGTAGGAAAGCAGACCCTGGCAATAGGCCGGGATAATGCTAAGTGGAAGATATTTCAAGATAAAGACAGGCACAGTGTCTGTCTGTACACGCGACAGTTTGCGGGTTCGATTCCCATGAGGGGAGAATGAGTTATTTCCATTTTCTTCGCTCTGGCAACAAGGCAAGGCGCGGCGTTGAGTTCCGCCAGGCGTCAAGGCGGAAAAGTGGAAAACGGAGAATCTTTACACTAAGTTCCTAGAGTCTACGGTTTCATCTGCCTATACTATATGTAGGGCACTATGTACAGCGTGAAGCAAATCACTACCTGTCTTAATACTCTCCTTCCATTCCCCATATTCATAGCACTATGCTCTCCCACGAATTCCAAGCCCACGATAATGTCGATTGTTTCATCATTACATATATTGTGGGCACTACTCGTGTATGCGCTTGCTTGGAAAGTGTTGCCATATTGCTAGATTTAATAAAAAAAATTAATCATTAATTTAGAATAAGAAATGTTCTTTAATTTACATCCTGAGACCATTGTGTCGCAACACTGGAAACATGACGTTCGCCTGGATTCGAACCCTGCACCTCTTGGTAGCCCAAGAGCTCTGACCTCTCACACCACCATTTCATACCACTGCGTCAAAATTCTTACAGGCTTGTAACAATTAATTTATAATATCCACATCACTATAGAGAGATTTTTACAAATTTCCGCTACAAAAGTTAGCCCAAATATTTAAAAAAAAAAAAGAAACCATACTACCTGTTCAACGCAATTCACATCACTATTGTTCATATTCCACTCTCTATCTCTCTCCATTTGTGTCAAATTATTTACGGGACCATCATTTTTGTCTTTTTCACAAAAAAAATCATTTATGGCGACATCACTACACCATGTCGCCTCTTCTGACAAATCCCATAAATGGATAGAGCTAATGGAAAAAAAAATCAAGTAAACACTAATAAATAATAATAATAATAATAGCTTCACGCTGTAACCCGCACATGGCAGGATAGGCCGAGGAAACCGTAGGAACCTAGTGTTGAGACACTCCGTTTCCCGCTCTCCGCCTTACGAGGCAGTGCATGTTAAGTGGCGGAACTCAAAGCCGCGCTTTGCCTTGTTGCCAGAGCGAAGAAAATTTAAATGTTTCACTTTCCCCTGATGGGAACTGAACCCACAACCCGTCGCGTCCTCAACGGTATCGTATCTTTGTATATTAATAAGAACCAAATCAAAATGGGTTAATTGTGTATATATATATATATATATATATATAGATATATATATATATTATATATATATATATATATTAGATATATATATATATATATATATATATATATATATAAAAATAATCGAAATCTGACTGTAAACGCGTCGGTCGCAGGTTCGATTACCATAAGAGGAGAGAATTCATTATTATCATCCCCTCTCTCCGGTAACACGACAAAGAGGGGCATTCTGTACCGCCGATACAATATCTCAACACTAGGTTCCCTCCGCCTACCCTGCTATATGCGGGATACAGCGTGAAGCTGGAAGAGGGAACAGGAACAACAAACAAGCAATGCAGCGGCATTTGAACCCGCACCTCATGGACCCCGTCCACCACTAAGCTATGAGTTCTTCACCAAGCATTCTCTCTTGCCAAATGAATGTTCTTTGCAATAATCTTTGTGTAGCGGACATTTGTAAGAATCTCCCTACAGAGATGCTATAAAGCATGTAAGTTGTATAAGCATGTAAGAATGTTGACGCAGCGTGTTAAAGAACGCATGGCTTAGTGGTCAGAGCGCTTGGGCGGTTTCCATGAGGCGCGGGTTCAAATCCCGCTGCGTTCAAATTTTCATATGTTTTCTTAAAGTATTATTATATAAAATTTTGTAGATATATAAACTATAACAACTTTTCTCACCCATCTTCCAAGCCACCAACGATATAACCATCTGTGCTTCCCCAATATCTCCCAAGCTTTACATTATCTGTGGCCACGAGATATTTGATCGGTTCACGGGTTTTCAAAGTGAGATCCCACAGACACAACACGCACTTTTGTATGGCAACACTATTCTTATCATGTACGCTTAAAATTAAATTACTTTTAGTTTCAGAAAAAATTGCATTAATAATTTTAGATTCCTTCAAAAACGCCATGTTTCCAGTAAAATTTTTCGTCGATATTGACACATAGCCATTACTAAACGGAAATTTAGATGTTTTAACAATGTTCGTCATATCAGTGTTGCCAGAGTTTAAACTTAAAATATTACCAACGCGACTCTCGACACGTTTTAGAAATCTCCTCAATTTATTCACATCGTATTTATTGTTCTTTAGTTTAGCTTCATAATTTGTATATGGCAACATTTTATCACGCCCAGCGCCATCTTTTTGTTCAAAATATATTCTTAACGGATTATTTTTATAATTATCACCTTCCCTTCCACCGTCATTCTTATCTTCAGTAAAAAAAAAAATGTGTTCACAGTCATTTTTTTTCTCAACTTTTTTACCATTAAAACATATATTACTATGAGAAAAATCAACGGGATTTTGCGTCCATTTTGTTTCATAGAAAACCTCATCCGTTTGAATCTCTTCAGTGATACCATCCTCAAAAGTCTGCACGGCTGTTTGCTTATAATTGAATCTACCAAATGTTGCCATAAACAATTCGTAAGGTATTGGCGCCATTTCAAACAAATTATATGACATTTCATGCAGTGTTACCATACTTAAAATTATTTTCGCTCGCTCTTTTAATTTCTCAAATATTCTCCTCTTTCGCTTATTCTCTTTGGCTTTTGTAAAGTCTATGAAAAGAGGCCTGGAAGTTAAAACACATAATTTTACCTACTTTTTATATCTTTATAAAAAATATTAATAACATACAACTCTACACAAAACATACATACATACAAGCATATCTTCACGCTTTTTCCCTAGTGGGGTAGTCAGAGAGGACGGAGCGCCAAACGCTGCGGTTCCTGCATACCTCTTTCGCCTCGTCCATTGACTTTGACCTCTTCATACATGCTCTCCTTCGAACCTTCCTCCAGTATCTTCGACACTGTGCTCTCGAAGGTCAACTGAGGTCCACCCCCTTACCTCTCTTACCATTCACTTTTGCTTCATATATTTTTTTTGCCATTCTTCCATCACTCATTCTCTCGACGTTCCATACTAAACAACTTATAATAAAATCCTTTTAACTTATTGACATAGTGTCTTAACACTATAGTTTGTATACAATACAAATGTACCTTTCCAAAACATCGACATGCAGAGTCTTCATGCTGGACATATCCTGGAAACCCTCGTCCAGAGACACCTTCTTGCCTTCATCATCTTGACATTTCTCCTCTTCCAAGTCCTCCCTGATGAAAGCCATTGGCATCGACTTGGCAGATCGATCACGCATTTCAAAGTTACCTGGTAACAATTTATTGTACAGGCGCTAACAAAGTGCCGGCGTTGAGTTACGCTATATATAACCAAAGTACCGTTAGCATGTCAAGATATGCAAATAATTTAATACTATATAATAATTATTAATAATAGCACATAGGTAACTGAGAGATTCATAAGTGCTTTCGGTTCCACTTTCCGAGATCATACGAAATTTGCAAATCTTAATTTTTTTTTTTTACTTTACTGATTACTTTTTTTCTCGCAAAACTAAGCGCGGTGTTAAGTTACGCTAGTCAAATTATTATTCTTACCAGAATCATGCATTTTTTCTTCTTTAAGTCTGGCTTCTTCACAATTTTCAATATTATCACGTTTGTTATTAGTTTCATCACTATTGTCGTTTTCATTGTCATCATCGTCTTCCTCCATCTTCACCACCGTCATTGTCATCATCGTTTGTTTCATCACTCTTGCTACCACTGTGATAAGATTCAAAATCTGATTCGTAGCTTTCAAAATCATCTTCGTAACTTATTTCTTCTTCACTCTCCTTTTTCGCCTAAAAATCAGTCACAAAATATTAAATTTTATAAATATACAACAATTTAGCATACTTACATATACATAATTAGATTAAATTGTCTATAGCAGGGTTTCCCAAACTGCGCGTCCCGCCGCCCCGGGGGATGGAACCGCGGGGGTGTCGCGGGGGACTCATAGTCGACTGACTTGGTCAATCATCCTTTCCATCTCCGGGGTGTATTCATATAGTTATATAAGCAAATTAATAGCAGTTTATTAAAAGGAGTTCTGATTCAAACATTTGTGGGTGTTGCTGAGGGGCGTTGTAACCACGTTGGGGCCACATCCCACAGTACTAATAAGTTTGGGAACCCCTGGTCTATGTACATGTCCTTATTTCAGTTCTCAGATAAAAACAAATTAGAGAAATATATTAAATACCTTATCTTTTTCTCCATTAAGATCTACAAAGAAAGCTTTTGGTTGAGCTTTCAAATTTGCAGCCAAATTAAGCATCTCTGTATTATTCTCCACTACTTCTGGAGTAAGAACTTTGATTTCTTCATCTTCCAACGTCCTCGTACTAGTTCTGCGTCTTTCAGGAACATTTTTTACATCTACTTTCATTTTATCAAAAGACTTTGCTTTGTTTTCATATTTATCTTTATCTATTATTTTGGAATTAACATCTTTTTTATCTATTTTTGATTCTTTTTTAACTATTTCTATATTTTTAAATAGATCTTTTCTACTTTTAACTTCACTATGAGATGAAACCTTTCTTTTAATTATTGGTGAATTGACTGTTACATTAAACGGTACTTTTTTAATACTGTTTTGATCTTTTGGCAATGTTCTTGCTGAAATAGGCGTTCTAGACTCGTCTTTTTTATTTTTAATACTTCTATTACTGACAGAAGAAGGAGAAGATTTGAGTAAATCTTTCATTGGAGATACATTATTAGTTTTAAGCGGAGGTTGGCCTTTTTTAGGTGCTTTATTTTGATTGTTTCCAGCGTAAATATCTGATGTAGTGGATTTTTGTTGGAAATTTCTTGGAGTTGAGACACTGTTTGCACTATTCTTATGCTTATCGCCTACTTTTTTGGTAACCAGATCATCTTTAGCGGTATCTAATTTTGATTTTTTATCTGTGCTCCTCCTTGTAGTCTGCATTTTCTCTGAATATTGAACTATAAATAAAAAATAGGAAAAATTTAAAACAGAACATTTTCTCTGAATATTGAACTATAAATAAAAAATAGGAAAAAATCAAAACAGAAATCATAATCCTTGTACTAAAACGCCAATTTATGACCTATATTTAAGTGAATTACTTGAACTTATATAATATTTATATTGTAATGAAAGATTCTACTAAGTTGGATCTTTGGATCTCTAGACTTTTAGAATTTCCAAGAATTTCTGAAATAAAATCAGAATTCCTTCTGAGAAATGTAATAAGTATATGTTTTTATAAGAGGGCGTCGTGGCGATTCTGGGTTCAATTTCTACTTGGGGGCGGGATGCCCCCTACTTTGAATTTTTATATATATCCTTGTTTGAGATATTCACAGTGCTAGTGATGTACCACTCCGATTATCTCTAGCTTCACGCTATATAACACAAATAACACAAGCGGCGTAACCAGAGTCACACACAGCCACTCCATTTTCCAATGTTCACCCAAAAAATTGACATAGCCCAATGAATAACGGAACTCGACGCCGCAAATTACTAATACTTCATTCCGTCGAGCCCTATCGAACCCACGACCTTCGAGATTACAATCAGGGGCTTCCCACCACGACAAGGTGTCCTTGACCATATTTGACATTTGTCTAGTACAGTGTTAGCTTACTCGTAATTGCCTTATCTATTTAACCTTGAACCAGATAAGGACGTACTATATTTCATTACATTACCTACATTAAATAATTTAAACATTAATTACAATTGTTTCAGATTATTTCAAATATAAGAGGACCGTCGTGGCGCAGAGGCAGAGACTCTGCCTGTAAACACAACAGCTTGTGGGTTCGATTCCCACTCGGGGAGGACGAATGATTTTCATTTTCTTCGCTCTAGTAACAAGGCAATGCGCGGCGTTGAGTTCCGCCTCTCAACACGCAATGCCTTGAATGGCGGAAAGCGTGTCTTAACACTAGGTTCCTTCAGCTTACGGTTCCCTCTGCCTACCGTGCTATGTGCGGGATACAGCGTGAAGCTAATTAAATTTTCATTTCATTTAAGATATAAGTACTGAATATAGATAAGCGGGACACTGAGCAGGCACTTCGTTTATTTTTAGGGTTCCGTAGTCAAATGGCAAAAAAACGATACCCTTATAGATTTGTCATGTCTGTCTGTCTGTCCTGTCAGAGTCATGTCAGTCACTTTCCGAAACTATAAGAACTATAGGTACTATTGAAATTTTGTTAGTAAATGTAAGTGTATTCTGTTAACCGCATTAAGATTTTCACACAGAAATAGAAAAAAAAAATTGGGGCTTCCCCATTCTTAGAACGGATACAACATTTTTTTTTTCATCAAACCCATATGTGTGGGGTATGTATGGATAGGTCTTCAAAAACGATATTGAGGTTACTAGCATCATTTTTTTCTAAACTGAATAGTTTACGCGAAAGACGCTTCCAAAGAGGTACACTTTCACTTGTTTCACTACTTGTCAATTTCACGCTGTATCCCGCACACAGAACAGTATAGGCAGAGTGAATCTAGTGTCAAATCACTCTGTCGGATGGACGGGATATACTCCCGTACCTATAATTAAAAATATATAGTATATATATGTATGTATATATATATATATATATATATATATATATATATATATATATATATGTATATATATATATATATATATATATATATATATATATATATATATATATATATATATATATATATATATATATATATATATATATATATATATATATATATATATATGTACACCAGTTGCCTGATTACCACTGACAGTCAAAACTAAGTTTTTTATATGGTAATACAAAAGTCACACACATATCTGTGCGTGTGTGTGTGTGTGTGTGAGTGTGTGTGTGTGCTGTTGAGTTCTGTTACTCAACACGAGCAGAAGGAGGACGGAGTGTCTTAACACCTGCTTATTGCTCTATATTTTGAATGAAACAGATATTTAATAAAATTGAAAGGAAAATTGATACGTTTCTATTATCAACGATTAAGTTAGTGACAAAGCCTATTAAGACTTTAAATGTGAGTCTGTCTGTCTGTATGTTTGTTTGTACCGGTTTCACGCAAAAACTACTGAACGTGTTTAGATGAAACTTGGCAGTAATATAGCTTATATATCAGAATAACATATGTGATACAATTTATGATGAACGAATGTAATTCACTGTACTAATAAATAAATAATAGAGTAAGCAAGGCCGCAGTATTTTTTTTTTTATTTCTTGATTTTTGTTTGAAACAATAACAAAAATGTCATTTTTGTGTATATAATTACGCATCATTTTTTTCGACTAAAATGAATGGGGTGGGCACGGCCGAAACCACTGAGCGAAAAAAGCTAAAGTTTTGGCAAAATTTGGGCAAAATTTAACAGTACTAAATGAAAATGTCTAAATAATACATTCCAGGAACACGATATAACAGAATTCTAAATATGTAAGTCAATGCAAATGACGTCGCGTGTTACGTTTGTAAATCACTTACTTAATATTCTTAAAAGTATGTCAACTTGTCATACAATTAATTTATTAATAATTTATTAAAGTAGAAGTTTTTCTATCGATTACTTACCTAATTCGAACGCAAGCAAGCACGCTTCACACTGTATCTCGCATATAGCACCCTGCTATAGATAGTAGATCTGGTGTTAAGACACTCCGTTCTCCGCTCTCCGTCCAATTCCGGAGAACTCGTCTAGCGGGACTCAACGCCGCGGTTTATTTCCAAACAAAAGCAATCAACTTACCTATTTCACTAAACAATCTGCGTTTTCCATTTAAAAAAACTTATCACTTTATTTTAAATATCTATATAACTTAAAACACTATATTTCAGCCTATTTAACATATTAATTGTTTATTTAGAACATTATTTTCGCGTTTCATTTTAAAATGGCCGCGACGTTTCTGTGACAGTTGTGTGTATAGACGGTTGCTATGGCAACGCCATTTTTTTTTCTTTTGACATTTAAACGGCGCGGTAACGGTGCATTTATATGCTTGGCTGGGTTCGGCAAGCCGCCACAAGCTCTAAGCGCAAATTTGTAAATACGACGGAGGAGCTTGCCGCAAGCTTTTTTTCATTTGACGCAAAATAAAAAAGTAGGGCCATAAATTACTAGTTTGTAAATGTACTTAGGTAGTATACATTTTATAATATCCAAACAATAGAAAAATATAAAAAAAATACTTGTGATTGAATAAACTCCAAGTAGAATTAATAAAAAAAACAGACAGTATAAAAAAGAAATTATAGAGACGACAGTCAGGAACAAGCTCTTGCCAGCTCTAGTTAGTGTACCTTGTTTACACGCTAGTTTGTGGACGCTTGCCGAACCTTGCCAAGCGTATAAATGCACCTTGACGAATATTATCTATATATATATGAGTCATATCGTTACTACGTAATTTTTGTAAAATTTCAACTAATTTGAGTATTTACGTAACATTCAATTGCATTGTTTGTTTAATAATAACGAGACACAACAAACAACCTCCTTTAAAATGTAAAATACTTTTTTAAATAACACTTAATATTTCTCTTAGTGAATTTCATTTTTCAATGATAATCTAGATTATTTATTAAGTGAGAAATTATGTATGACATGGGCTTACCATAATTGCCTGCTTATATATATATATATATATATATATATATATATATATATATATATATATATATATATATATATATATATATTCGGTTCTGCCTTCTTCTATGACCCGTCAGATTCTCCCGTTCGCCGCTTTTTAAGTGAATACGAACATTCTAAGTGGTGGAACTCAAAGCTTTGGTTGGCTCAGAAATGATATTTCATCCAATTGGGAATCGAACCCAGAACCATTATGTTTCCATGTATATATATATATATATATATATATATATATATATATATATATATATATATATATATATATATATATATATATATTTTGTACAACAAATATTTCTATGAGACTTGCAACTTGTGACGTCATTTGTTATCCATTATCAAGAGACCCGTCTCCTCTTTGATATGCAAGTTGTTTTTTAAAAAATCAAAAATGTAGCGATAAATTACTCCGATACTTAACTTTTTTTTTCATATTGCAGAACCAAACGCAAACGCAAAAAGCCATTCCACCTAGTTAACTAGTTATTTTATTTTTTAATTCAGGATTAAAAAAAAAAAGACACCAACCTCCGATCGTCATAGAGGAAATGTACTTTAATTATATTATTATTTACTTACAACATGATAAATAATACAACGCGACACGAACAACAATATGGACGTGAATAAATAAAATAAACGAAAAAAAAAAAAAAACCATCATCTCTGAGCTCATCATCTGATGCAATTTAGAGACCAGCGACAATTGTGGCCGGATCTTCCACACCTGCCTTGATCTTTTTGAGGAAGAGAACAGCCTCACGCCCGTCTATCAATCTATGATCGTACGTCAAGGCGACGTACATCATCGGTCTGATGACAACTTGGCCGTTCAGGGCGATGGGCCTTTCAAATATTCCGTGCATACCCAAAATGCCAGATTGTGGTGGGTTTACAATGGGTGTTCCCAATAAGGAACCGAAAACGCCACCGTTGCTGATGGTGAAGGTGCCACCGTCCATCTCCTCGATAGTTAACCTGCCTTGCCTCGCTTTTTCCGCTAAACCAGCGACGGTGAGCTCGATGTCCGCGTAGGACATGGTTTGGACGTTCCTTATGACTGGGACCACAAGACCTTTGGGTGTAGCCACAGCCACGGATATGTCAACGTAATCCCTGTACACAATTTCGTTGCCATCGATCACGGCGTTCACGACCGGCTGGTCCATCAGAGCGCTGGCAGCAGCTTTCACAAATGGCGACATCAGACCGAGTTTAACACCAAATTTCTTGGTGAAGGCGTCCAAATGCTTCTTCCTGAACGCCATTATGTGACTCATGTCTATTTCGTTGAAGGTAGTCAACAATGCGTTTGTGTTTTGAGCTTCTTTTAGCCTCTCGGCGATGCGTTGGCGCATACGGTTCATTTTAACTCGCTGTTCACTTCGAGTGCCTACTATTTCTTTGCTGTAGTCAGCTGGAGGAACCTTAACTGAGGCAGTTTCGATAGCTTGCGCGTGTCTGATGGCGGCGACTGGGATTGAGGAGACAGGGGCTGCAGGTGGAGGGGACGCTGGTTTGGGTGGAGCTTGGGGAGGTGGGGGAGGGGCAGCTTGTGGGGGTGGGGGAGGAGGTGGAGCTGAAGCTGAGGGTGGTGGAGGTGGAGGTGGAGCAGCAGCTGCAGGCGGAGGGGGAGCATCCGCCTTCTTCTCAGCTGGAGCTTCCTTCTTTGGAGCGCCAGCAGTTATCTCAAGTTTGAAGAGTTTTTGTCCAGCTTTTACTGTGTCACCGTCTTGGACGTAAAGCTCTTTAATGATACCGTTGTCAGGCGCCATTACAGGTATGGCTGTTTTGTCTGTTTCGATTTCTAAGACTACTTCGTCGGCTGCTACAGCATCTCCAACTTTCTTGTCTAACTTGACGTCTCCTTCTGACACGGAATCAGGGAATCCTGGAGTCATTACATCTTGTTCAGCTAGGCGAGGATTCGTGAAGTGAATGGTGGCGACCTGATGGTGGGCAGCCAGGACTCTGGGCTTCAGGAGTTTCGGGCCCGGAGACGCAGCGCCACAGATCTTGGGCACCTCCGAAGACCTAAACCGGAGGCTTTGGCCCTGCCTCCGGTATATCGTCTGCACGTGCTTAGAGCAGCGTCGCAACATGATTTTATCGTTTTCACTCTGGAATAAAAAAAAAGTAACATTAGTTTTGAGATTTTGGAAAAGTCTTTTTTATCGTTTTAAACAATACCAAAGTATATATTTAAAATGGTTTTGGGTTAATTTCCTACTTTATGTATGTAGGATGTATATTATTTATATTAAATTCGAATGTAGAGAAGATAAAATGAAGAGGAAGACCGAAGATGCGGTGGACAGATGTCATGTCAAACACTAAGCTAAACGCCTCTTCACATGGAATAGAAAGAGGCATGGAGAGGGTGGGGATGCAAGAGGAGAGTGGGAGAGTCCGATGGAGATAATGGTAACGAGCAGAGGGGAAGATAAAGAGAGATAGTGTTTCACATAAAATGCTAAAGTGAAATAAGGAAGGCTTCATAAGGATTAATCATTATTTATTAAAAAAGATTTACATTTACTAATTGTTAGAAAAAAAAAAAACAAATTGTTAATAATTATTGTTATATATACAATTTGATAAAAAAAAAACACTAAATATAGCTTACAATGTGATTTAAGAGCTATGATTCGAACCTATGACCGTATTCAGCTACATATGACAATGTTTTCAAATTATGTTTTTTTCATTGACCCGAGAGTACCTAGTGTTAAGACACTCCATTCTCCGTTCTCCGCTCTCCGTTAAAATTAGAGACAACAGTTGTTTGGGGAAACAGTTGTTTGAATGAAAAAATTATAAATGATGAAATTTTGTTGTTACAAGTTCGATTTCCAATTCAATATAAAATATAATAAAAAAAACAATAAAATATATATTGCTATATACTGATTGCCCCAAACAGGTTCGGACCCCACAACAATAACCAAACAGGAAGTAGCAAAAAATTAAGTTTTATAGTAATTAAAAATGCCACAGATGAAAAAAACACATGTCAGTTGTCATGATGTCTTGGATTCGGACCAAATGCGGAGAAGGGAGTGTCTGCTCGCTAGCTTCTCTTCCCCTAACCTGCTATATGTGGGTTACAGCGTGAAACCATATGAAATTGACAGTTATTTGTTTATACATACAAACACACTGTGATAAGATTGATAACATATATAAGCTATTATGTCATATTTGCGTTAATATGATTCATATATATGTATAATATTTTGCAATGCAGTATTATTATCAGATAGGTGGTTTTATTTTTTTTATAGCCTCATGCTGTAACCCACACAGCAGGCAAGGTATGGTAAAGGAGAATTTTTGTCATATATACTTTTTGTTAAAGTAGCGTTTTGCTCTCGGATTTGATTGCATAATATATGATTTGACTTTTTTGGACATTTCTCATTCTTTGCACTAATAGTGGATGTTGTAGGCCCGAATTACTGGTTTTATTTTAAGTACAGAAAAAAAATATATATGTATATATATATATATATATATATATATATATATATATATATATATATATATATATATATATATATATATATATATATAAATGTATATATATGTATATAATACTATATAGAATTAAAATTGTATTCTATTTTTTTAATTGAAATACTATACAAGTAGAATTAAGTAAAATAAAGAATAGTGACAATAAATAAACTTAAGCTTTAAAAGTAAACTACTTCGATAAGAAACCTTCTTAATTTAAAATAAAAAAAAATTAAATAAATTATATAATTTTCTTACAAAATAGGTTATATTGTTATATTAATATATAAGAAAGTATTTAAGTAATCCATATTTCACAAATTTTTTTCTTGGAAAAAATCTTAATGTATTTAAATTTTCATTTGCATATTTAAATATTTTTATAATCACAATACTAATTCACACACACAAGAGTAGGGCAGAGAGAATATAGAGTCCATAGAGCACGAGTACTTTGAGCTCAATGATAAATTTTACATTAACAAACCAAGTAAATGAGTGGGTATCAAAGTGAAGTCTATCAAATTTTCAAGAATAAATTAATTAATAACTAAATTGTCAGTATTTAATAGTTCAAAATGGTATGTAAAATTGCAGAAAATTTTCAAATTATAGTTAATTTTTGCTTATTGAAATTTAAGATTTTTAAAATTAAAATATATATGTTTGAGCTTTGTCGCCTAAGTTATTAAAATTTTATTAAAAAAAAGAAAGTCAATTTACTCAACATAGACTACTAACTTACTAAATTAAATAATATAGATTTCATACAAATAAAGCAAATTTAGTCTGTTTCATATAAGAATATATGAAACAGACTAAATTTGCTTTATTTGTATGAAAATTATATTATTTAAGTTAAAAAATCAAACCTCTTTAATAGTTACATAAAAACTCTTTATATAGCCAAGTAAATAAAAAAAAAGCTAAAAACCAGAATGTAAACGTCTTCTGGTGATAAAGTGACATAACTATCGAAGCAAACGACATCAATGTGTTACAAAATTGTACAATAACATACAATTTATCGGTAAAACATATGTAAATGTATAGACAAGATAAAAAAGAGGTTGCGTCAAACATATGGGAGAGAATTGAAGGTTACTTATCAATACTGTTAATATGTTAGCGAGAATATTAAATACTTACCTGAGATATAGTAAACAATAGCTAGCACTGGCTGTGAAAGTTATTTTCAGAAAAAATGTTACATAAGCTTAGAGTCTCATGACACGGGAGCTTTCAGATCGATAGGGTTCAGATAGCTGGAGGTACCATTGCAATACGTTTAATTGTTTACACCCAAAATGGAACAAATACTTCACTTTAATTTATAATGCTGCCTGTTTTAAAACTACGAGGGCCCAAGATCTACATGAATTTGATTTGATCTTCTTCAAATCGGGTTGGCGGCGGCTGTCATGTGGCCCCGAATTAAGGCCGCGTTTCGTTATTGCCTCTAAAATAAAAGGTATTAGAATTTGAAATATATTTATCTTTTTAATAAATATATATTAAAATTAACTAAAAGTATCAAATAATATTATTAATTAGCTTTTTATTATTATTAATTTAATTAATCAGAAAATTAGGTTTAATTTCTATAATTATTAAAGCAACGTTTCGTTTCTGCATTGCTTAAAATATTATCTGTAGAGTGCACAACACAGCTAATATTTCTATATATTTATATGTGAAATATATATTAAGATATATATTAGATAATCCTATTTAATTATGTTAAAAATATTCATATTTAAAAGCTTCTAAGTTTAAATATATATTTATAATAATTTATTTTTATATCAAGCTACTTGCTACTAGATGGCAGTGTGATCTGTAGAAACAGTCTCATAGGACCATCTTGATTTAATATATTTTTAATTTATTAATGTTAAATAAATTTGTTGGTAAACTGGAACAGTGTAATTGTTATTTCAAAATCTGTTTTATTTTTCATACAAAAGATTATATATAGTCAGTATATTTCACTCTCTTTGCTAGATTTTGCTAATTTAAAAAAAAACACACATAAAGTGTCTAAAGTACTGAGGCCATGATCGAAAATAAAATCCTATGGTTAAAGTAAAAAATAATTTTATTAATATATAAAAAAAACACGGGTTAAAATTTAGCGGAAGTTTCCTTTTTTTTTTTACTTTAATTTCAGTTTTTCTTAGTAGAGGGAGTCATTGAAAAAAAATCAGATATAACCATTGCCCCGAGTGGGTGTCGAACCCACATCCCATTCTCACCATGATGACGTCACAACATAAGCCTTTAGTTTTGCTAAAACCGGAATGCTAAGCCGGTTTAAATGATAATGAGCTTTAATATGAGAGTAGTAATTGTGATTTTTAAATGACAATAGAGACAGGTGGTTAAGAAAACTTTGTTTGGGATAAGGTATGCGATATATATATATATATATATATATATCTATATATATATTAATGCTATATATATATATATATATATATATATATATATATATATATATATATATATATATATATATATATAAGCAATAAAAATAAAAAGAAATGTGTGTGTGTTGTCCTTCTTTCACGTTGCAACGGTGCAATATTATCGTGTGATTTTTTGTGTAGAGGTAGTTAGGAGAGTGGAGAGCGACTTCACCTACTTTTTACCATATTAAATTTCATATTCTCAATAAAAACAACCAAATTCATATAAATTAAAATTATTTAATGACTGTGCCAATAGATGTGGCGCCACTAACTAGATTTTTAAAATGCAGTATCGTCTCAGTATCGGCTGGCATTTTCATTCACAATATAGGCGAAGCCGCGGGTACCAGCTAGTGTAATATATGTTTTCTACACATACATGCCATCACTTGCATCTAACTTTATATATTATGTATATAAATGATGTGAACAAAATCATATATGGAGCCAATTTCTCAATTAACAAATGAAATCTTTCAGTTTTTGCGCTATGATAAAACAAGATGTTACGTTAAGTTCCATTGGTCAAGACGGAGAGAGCGGAGAAACGAGTGTTTCAACACTAGGTACACTGTTTTCGTTTTATTAGAAATTAGTGGGCGACTCTTACAGTAATATCAAAGGATAAAAATAAAATATATGCGCATTGTAAAAATTCTGCAACGAAACCTACGGCCTGTGTTTGTAGAGAATTATTAAAAAAAAAAACACAAAAAAGATATAAAAAAACTGTAGGTGCAATATGCAAGATACAGGCAATATAATTTAGGTGACAAGTAAATTAATATTAATTTAAAGTGAATGGCTTGAAGAACACATGGCACGCAACCACTAGTCAGAGCGCTTGGACGGTTACCATGAGGCGCGGGTTCAAATCCAGCTGCGTTCGAATTTTTATATGTTTTCCTTTATTTTTCTAGTGTATATATATATATATATATATATAAATATATATATATATATATATATATATATATATATATATATATATCTCGAGATTGAGCTCACATCTTTTGCGTTTTTTTCTTAAATCAATAGCACGACAATATATCTGGATTGTCGCCTTTATATTCGCATAACTCGGACAGGACAACCAAATTTTTGCTTTAACTGTTTTTGTTATTTTTCTATTATATATTATATATATATATATATATATTATATATATATATATATATATATATATATATATATATATTCTATATATATCTATATATATATATATATATATATATATATATATATATATATATGTATATATATATATATACCTAATCTATATACTATATATATATATACTATATATATATATATATATATATATATATATATATATATATATATATATATATGTTTTCTATATATATATATATATATATATATATATTATATATATATATATATATATATACTATATATATATATATATATATATATATAAAAATTAAATAGATATTATATAAATATATATTTATTGACTTGAAAAATAAAGCACGCATTGCATCATAATGGGATTGGAAAGTGTATGGCGAAGGTTACGGTTTCGATTTCCACTCTTTATTGGAGAGCCTCCAAGGGGAGTATTAAGAGACACCTCTTTCGCCACTGTCCACTGTCATGGACCTCATACAATATACCCTCAAATCTGGGGGGTCCTCATGGTGTGACCTCCCTCCAGTATCATTGACATCGTGTTCTCGAACCACCCAAGGTCACCCCCTTCCCCTGATACCACATACATCCTCGCTACCTGCCATTCTGTGAACGAAATTCTCTAGAGAAACTACTTTCAAATGGGTTTTTGGCGTCGATCATAAAAATAATATTTAAAAATATTATGTTCTCATAGTGAAGCTTATATTTTTGGTTAGCGATGATTGACACACAACCTACATTTATTTTAGGTAACCGCATAGTGATGTGACAGTGTATGGCTGTATGGCTGTATAGCATACGTCCATAGTCATATAGCAGTGTAGACAGAGAAGCTAGTGTAACAACACTCCGTTTTATAAGTCTATGGGAACAACATAGTGATTTGATGGAGGACCGTCGTGGCGCAGAGGCACAGCGTCTGTCTGTAAACGCGATGGTTTGTGGGTTCGATTCTCATGAGGGGAGAGTGTATTACCTCTGCTATATACATATACAGCTTTAAAATAAAAAAAAAAAAATATATATATATATATATATTTTTTTTTTGTAGTTTTTTTTCACTACATCCGTTTTACCTATCCTACTATATGCGGGTTTATGCGTGAATCGAACCCGCTAACTCCGAACTAATGGGCAAACCAGATACCTTATATATTTATTGTCGTGAGAAAGTAAATAATAAAAAACTTTTTTAAATAAATCTAAATCGTTTTTAAATGTGGATTGATTGTCACATCGTCTGTCCAGCTCCAGTTACTTTGACTTCACGCTAATGACTCGCACTATAGTATATTTAAAAAGTATACAATCCCGCCGTATCCCGCTTGTAACACGTTTCTCCATTCAGCCAGAAAGGAGCCTCGTCTCCATAGAGTGTTGAGTGACTTAGCTCACCGTCTCTCTTTTTGTCACATTACCATTGGAGTTAAAGTAGAGAATTAAAAACTAATTGAACTTAACTTGCGGAACTTAACGCCGGGCTACCAAGGTGTGGTATATATATATATATATATATATATATATATATATATATATATATATATATATATATAATATATATATATATATATATATATATATATATATATATATATATATATATATATAATATATATATATTATATATATATATATATAATCATATAAGTACTATAATTTTTATTTTTTTTTATTTTTAGCTTCACGCTGTATTCCGCACATAGCAGGGGAAGCAGAGGGAACCGTAGGCTCGGAGGAACCTAGTGTTAAGACACTCCGGTCCCTACTTTTCGCCCTCCCAGCCAGAGTAGCTAATATATATATATATATATATATATATATATATATATATATATATAATATATATATATTTGTAGTAATTAAAATTCCATTCTTTACCACGTAAAACGTATAACGAGACCGCCCAGGTAGTTACGTCGCACCACTTCCAGCTTCCTAAGCAAATACTTAATGGCTTCTCGAAATTGAGATCCTTAAAACTGTTTATTTTAATTTTTAAAGAAAAGAACTGGAATATATTTGTATGTGTTAAAGGCTAATGTAGCTGGATTTGAAGCCGCACCTACCGTTTACAACCAAACGCTATAGACAAGCTATACGGCTTAAGCTATACTAATATTATAAATCGGTATAGCTTGTTTGTTTGAACGCATCTATCTCAGGAACTACTGGTCCAAATTTTAGATATACCTTTTGTGCTGGATAGTCCATTATATAGCTAGGCTATAGGCTATATCACATCACGTCAATCGTCTCTATATAGCCCACATACATGCTGGATGTGTCATACATAGCTGTCATACATTCTATTTGATGATCATGACGTCATTACCGGATAACGGCAAAACCTTTGGTTTATTTTTGTAAGGTTTTTTTTTTGAATCACGCTGTATCCCACACGTTAAGGGAACTTGCGTGTTGAGTGGCGGAACTCAACGCCGCGCTTGGCCTTGTTACCAGAGCGAAGAAAATGAAAATAATTTATTCTCCCCTCACGGGAATCGAACCCACAACTGTCGAATTTTAATGAATATAAAAAAATAAATATATATAATAGAATTTAATTCACATTATGTATGAAATTTTTGTTGTGACCAACGGAACCGTAATTCTTTTTAATAAAGAATTAAAAAAAAACAGCTTTACTCTGTATATAGCCCACATATAGTATGGTAGAGAGAACGTAGTGTCTAGACACTCCGTTCTCCACATTCCGTCCAATTTTTGAGAAAATTGTATCATATACGGAATTTCGGCTATGAGATACGGTACCCTAATTTTTTTTTAAGATAATTAATCAAAATTACCCAAAATAGAACAATTAGAGCGTCTATAATTAGATGTGTTTAGAAATAGCGGTCTTGGCGCAGTGGTAAGTATCTAGCTGTACGATACTGTTAGTGAGTTCAATTGCATATTAATATATTTATATACAATAATCGTTTCTTAAATAATAATTTAATTATTTTTTTTTATTTTAGTTTTTTTTTTGGGTTCCGTATCTCAAAAGGAAATGACGGAACCCTTAGAACTAAAATGGGTTACATTCAAGCGATATTATATATAAAAAAAATATTTAATGTACAAACAAACAGAAGAGTCTCTTTCTCGATGCCTCTTCTCTCTTTTCTCTCTCTCTCTCTTCAAGAGAAAGCGGGGCGTTAATATGCCTCATTTCCCTTGGAATTTCGCGTTCGAGAGCACAGTGCCCAGGATACTGGAGGAAGGTCAGGTTGAAATCACGAGGACATGCTTCAGGACATGAGCCTGCAGATATCCTGCTATGATGAGGTTAATGAGAATGAGACTGGATGAGGTGAAAGTATGTAAGGAAGTAAATCCTCATATTAGTCCATCGACGCCCAGTTCTGGACTTAGATCTCATTGAAGGATCTCCAGGACGTGTCTATTAATGAAATATTAGCTACCATCTGGACACGGAACCCGCACTAACCCGCCATCTGACCGAGTCCGAGTCCCATTTCTCAGAGCACGTCCCCCGCTCTATTGTTTTGCATAAACAGATGTTCCGCTCCGCACATGTTGCGGATACGCGACGAGCGTTCTCTATCAGTTTCTTTTGGGTTTATATATATATATATATATATATATATATATATATATATATATATATATATATATATATATATATATATATATATATATATATATATATATATATATATATATATATGTGTGAATCTACATTCTTTTATCGTCACCTATTTCTCTTTACAAAAAAGAAAAAGTAGCTGAGCTACATACATATATACATATATATATATATATATATAGAGTATATACTTTCTAGATCTCAATTTTTTTTCCAATCGGTACTTGCTAATGCTTTACTAACATTACAAGCAATGGCATTTGTATGTAACATATATTGTTTCTATCGCCTTCCGTCCAGTTTCCGGCGTGACTTAACGCCGCGTTATCGTACACTATGTCCCCAATTGGGAACCGAACCCACGATCCCAATAATATCCCACTGCGTCACCGGGGATTTATGGTGAATTGGGTCGACGACTTGCATAATCCCACGCGTTCAAATACAGCCGTCTAACCAGCTTTAGATTAAGAATAGAAGATTTGTTAACTGCTTTGCATATAGATAGAGAGATAGTCTATTTATCGATGTAGGCTATAGGCTATAGGCTATATTACATTACGCTAATAGCCCACTGTACCTGTTGAACGTGTCATGTGTCATACACAAAAAAAAAAATTTGAAAAATAACGGGTTGTGGTAAAAAATACATATGAAGTTAGAGCCAGTGGTAAGTGATGTAGGGGGGACTTCAGCTGACCTGCTGGAGGTGGGTGTCTAAGATACTGGAGGAAGGTCACGTAAATACCATGAGACCACGACCTCTGACACGAGGAGGGCACTTATGAAGAGGTTAATGACAGTGGACGAGGCGGAAGAGGCAGCGTGTGACCCTCCGATCTCTCTGGCTACCCCGTTGGGATAAATAGTGATTTATTTGTACTCAAAGTACTTTCTAACTGGCTTTTAAAATTTACCTTATAGATAAATCTATATATGGAATATTTCACAAGACTCAACTGGCTGACAAGTTCCTGTTAATTTGTTGGTCAGATATATTGTTGTCCTTTTCTTATTCAAGTGATTAGAGGGAGATGGCAATATATATGTATGTGTCTATGATAAATTATATAGTGATAAAGTCCAATCGTGGAGTAGAAAAAAAATTAAAAAGTTAATTATTTAAAAAAAAAATTAAAAATAATGGTGACTTTTATTCTATATATTTATTATTAATATTAAAATAAACAACCTGGCGGCAAAGTAGATGTCTGTCTGGAAACAAAATACATGAAAGTTCTAGATTCGATACCTATTCGGGGGGTATTGTTTTAAAATTATTATTTCCTCTAGTAAGACTAACCGCGGTGTTGAGTTACGCCACTAGGTTACTTACCTATTGACTAAATATATATATATATATATATATATATATATATATATATATATATATATATATATATATATATATATATATATATATATTGATTCATTGATACGTTATCATACATTTGTATTAACATATACATTAAAGAAACAGGTAAGAAATTCAGGCGAAAGTAGTTCTTTTTTTTTTTTATCGCGATCATACGATGACCACGCTGGCATTCGGCTTTCGGCATTCAATCGGCAGTATTGGCTTAGCTCTCGGTCAGAGCGGACGTGCGCGCTCCGTGCAGGAAAGATCGCGCCAAAAATACGATTGTACTTACATTACTGACATAACTTCTTTGAAAGTTGTAGTTTTTGCTAGTTCAATATTTAAACTGACGAGTGTTCATGTGAATTTGTGAATTTTGTGGCAAATTGTGGACTGTTCAAGCTGAATTGTGGAAAGGTAACTTTTTTTTATTACGTTTCAATGCAGCATGCACTAAGGACACATGGTGTACAGCCTTTGGACATTTTTTTTTTAAATATATACATGTCAATGAAATTGGCATATGCATTTTTTGTGTAATTACATACGACAAAGTGTTTTTTTGTAAAGGTTATTGTTGTTTAATATTAAAAAAAATATATATTATACATAAAAAATAAATTAAACGCTGATGCAATTTTAATTTAAATATATAAATTTTATATTTATTTGCAAGGTAGGCTGAATAAATGCATACCTTAGTCTTATACATCAAATGAGATGACGAAATCAAAAGTAGCACTGTTCTTAGAATGAAGAAATAAAAAAAAATCAAAAGTTAAAAAAAAAAAATTGGTTCATAAGAAACGTAACTCAACGCCGCTCGCTTGAGTATAACATATATACCCAGAAAGTGACTAAAATTGATTTATATATGGCTTTTTTTTTTTTAATTTTCTTCATGTAAAAAGATGGCAAGAATAAATTACATTAAGCTGTAGAAAAAGTAGTTATTTATAAACTTTTACATTTATTTATATCACAACAAGATATTGTGTATCGATATAAAGCTATGGGGTTTCGCTTCGCTCGCCAATCTTAAATCGCTTCGCCTTAAGTACCGATATCAAAAAAAATACCAAGTACTTTCTCATATACTATATTCTTGTTTTCAGGAATATTATAAAATTGAAATTTTATTGGTTGATAACTCTTATCTCAAGAACAATGGGTTCAAACAAAAAAAATCTATAGTCCAGTTATTTAAAAGGCTATTATGGACACTTAAAGTGTCTCATATATTAAAAATTACATTATATAACACTCACACACACACACACACACACACATACACATACACATTTTTTTTTATTTATATGATATTAAAAATATACATAAAAAAGCTATAAGTTTTAAATTTATCGCCAATTTGATAGATGCATTATGTATATATATATATATATATATATATATATATATATATATATATATATATATATATATATATATATATATATATATATATATATATATATATATATATATATATATATATATATATATATATATATAAATAATCGTCGTATATAATAAACGACACAATATGAAAATTGTTGATGTTTGTTTTTTTTTGTCAACATTACAATTATAGTATAAAAAAAATTATAAAATATATATGTGGCCATATTTTCCCTCTATCGTTCAATATTACTAGTACAGCTTCACGCTGTATCCCGCACATAGCAGGATAAGCTGAGAATACTCTGTACCCCGCTATCCGCCTTTAGAGGCATTGCGTGTTTAGTGGCGGAACTCGACGCGGAAGAAAATGAAAATAATTCATTCTCCCCTCACGGGAATCGAACCCACAAACCGTCGCGTGTACAGGCAGACGCTGTGCCTCTTCGTCACGACCTACCCACTTAAAGAAGTTAATAGCCATATTAAAGAACCGTCGTGGCGCAGAGGACGAGGTGAAGGAGGAGAATTCGTGGCGTTGAACCCCGCCACTCAACACACAATGTCCCGAAAGGTGGAAAGCGGAGAACGTAGTGTCACATCACTAGGTACCCTCTGCCTATCCCGCTATATGCGGGATACAGCGTGAAGCTATAAAAGAAATAAAGAAACCACGTTGCACTTTGTCCTATAAAATGATGGAAGTGAATAATTTTTTATATTATCTGTAAACATTTTTAACAACGTACTTCACGCAAGGTTGTATATATATATATATATATATATATATATATATATATATATATATATATATATATATATATATATATATATATATAACATTCAAAGTAATCCCCCTGGTAAAAAATAGCTTCACCTTGTATCCCGCATATAGCAGGATAGGCAGAGGGAACCTAGTGTTGAGACACTCCGTTCAACACTTTCCGCTCAATTTCGCGTTGAGTGGCGGAGCTCAGCGCGGAACTAACCAAAAAGAGTCCAGCTTCTCGCTTAATCTCGCATTCTTTCGGAAGCGTGATAGGGATCTTGTCATTTACGGGATGCAGCGTGAAAGTCTATTGGTTTTTTTTTTCTTCAGTTAGGCCAGTTGCATTCGTGATCATTTCATATGTAATAAATGTAAACGCTAATGAGGTAATTTACATTTTATGGCGGACTTTTATGAAGAAGGAAAATTGTGTTATTAAAAAAAAAAAGATAATTAACTATATAATAATAGTATATGTTTTTTTTTATTGTTAGAAATTATATTATATTATGTAAATCTGTTTGTTTGTATGGACATGCATTTTATATATATATATATATATATATATATATATATATATATATATATATATATATATATATATATATATATATATATATATATATATATATATATATATATATATATATATATATATATATATATATTTATATGTCGGCGGGAACGGGATTGGATTTGAACCAGTGTCCTAGAAAAATCATATTCATAATCTCTAATAATAATCTCTAATGGGTAATCGAACCCCCCCCCCCCCCAATGATCCCCACAAATCTTTAATTATAAAATTATTTTTTTGTATGTTTGAACGCGCTTAGCTCTGAAACTATAATTCAATTTGAAAACATTTTTTTTTGTTTGATAGTCTATTTACCAAGGAAGGCTATAGGCTATAGGCTATATTACACGAGGCTTATCGTTTTGATGCAACCCACCATGCCAGATAAATGTATTACAAGTTAGTCAGTTTTCTCTATAAATACGAAATGCCAATATAAATATTGAATCTGTGGTATAATTAAAAAAGAATACAACCAAATGTCAAATTCCAGCGCCGGTGTAAATGAAGGTGTTTATTATCTATGCACTCGACTGAGTGCCGCTGTCAGTTGTACGAGAGGACCGCAGATTATAAATTGTTTTAAAAGCTGATTTTCTTTTAAATTAAATAAAGTATATGGCTTCACGCTGTATCCCGCACATGGCGGGATAGACAGAGGGAGCATAGTGTTAAGGCACTCCGTTTCCCGCTTTCCGTCTAATTATGGAGACGATTGAGTGGAGGATTTCTACGCCGTGTTTTGTCTTGTTACCAGAGCGAGAATATAAAATGCTTAATTTTACCAAACGGGAATCGAACCCGCAACCGTCGCGTTTACAGTTCCCATGGAGAAACAAGTAACAAGTACCAGGACTTCATAGCTGACCAAGACATCATTACTATAGAGTACAATTGTATACAATTACCCCAACATGGGAATCGAAGCCGCTACCGTCGCATTTCACATTAATTTTATTACTAGTCATTACTTTTAACACCTTTTAATATGGAGAACTAAAACGGAAAGTGAAATATCTCGTAGTACTAGGTTCTTCACGCATATCCTGCTATATGCGGGATACAGCGTGAAAGAGAAATAAGCGAAATTTGCTCTCAAATAAACTTCAGCGCTCGAAGGTGTTAATTAAAAAAGCATATCAATCGCATTTAGCACTTCTATTTCTATATTATTCTTTGATTAATAAACACAATAGTGATGTAAAGGGAATTTTGATTTTAAATTATATTTAAGTAATGTGTAATATTTCTAGAGTGGTTAGTGTCTCTGTTAATATATATATATATATATATATATATATATATATATATATATATATATATATATATATATATATATATATATATATATATATATATATATATATATATATATATATATATATATATATATATATATATATATATATATATATATATATATATATATATATATATATATATATATTAACCTAATTATTTAGCCTTCGCCCATTATTTAAAAGACAATACGTGTATTGCAATTGAACAATAAAAGCGATTAAATGAAATTACGAAAGATTTACAACGTTTTAAATTTATGTATTCACCTCTATAGCTTTAGCTGCGGCTTCGCTCGCGCTGTCAAATTGTGACAGCTGACAGTTGTGTATGACACATGACACATTCATGCAGGTACAGTGGGCTATGTAGAGACCATTGACGTGATATGATATAGCCTATAGCCTATAGCCTACCTAGATAAATGGACTATGTAATATAATAACAAATTCATACGTAACGAGGGTTCCGTACCTATTTTATGATATAGGTATTCCGCTGACGAAATATTTCAATTATTTTTATTTTTACTATTTCTTGCTATAACGGAAACGGAAATACATAATTTGTGAAAATTTCAGCTTTCTAGCTATCACGGTTTATGAGATACCTTAGCCTGGCGACAGACAGACAGACAGACAGACAGCGGAGCCTTAGTAATAGAGTCTCGTTTTTACCATATAGTTACGGTATCCTAAAAAAAGAAAAAGGATACACATATTGAGTTACGTTATTTATTTTGATATTAAATTGCGGAACCCAACGCCTCAAATGCTCACGACTGGTCTATATACTTAATTTTATAACGATTTTTTTTGTTAAATCGAACCTGCTACCTCAAGGTGGTAAAAAAAAATACCACCCAACTATTGAACACAAGTGTTTTTGTTTGAAACGACCGTGACTATAACAAATTGTCATTTATTTAAGATAATTCATGAAAAAAAAAGAAAAACAAATTAATTAAAAATCTATAATTAAACACAAGGTTGAAGTGGACAGTTCATTTTGGTGGAAATATACAGGTGAATATACCGCGGCGTTGAGTTCCGCTTTTACAACGTATGGAATTATGGCGGAGAGTGGAGAGAGCATCTTTCCGTATATAGAATATCTATATATATAGATAATAGATATAACTATTATTATTTATGTACCGATTGAAATAAAAAAAACTCTAAATATTAAGTGAACTTTAACATAATACAATAGTGAAAATTGCATATGAATCGGTTAAGCCGTTCCTGAGATTAGCGTGCACAGACACACAGACAGACAGACAATTTTTTTAAAATCCCATTGTCTTGTTATCTATATACTGTGATAAATGTCAGCCAATAATAGGTTTTTTTATATATCTTCCATGTACAGACAGCGATCAGTTACAATTTTTTATATGTATAGGATATATAAAACTACAATTTAACGCCACTCTCATAGTTATCAATTAGCTTTTAATTCACATTAGATGAATTTCCCAGTATGTACGTACATATTTACTTTACTTTAGAAAGAAACTAAGCATTTATAATGTTATTTGTATATAGCGTGTTTGTTACAAGGAATTGTGAATCATGATGACGTATGTAGATACAAATCCTAGAATACTGCGATTTACTGGGCTTATTTTTAGACCACCCTGTATTAAGAAATGTGTGCTATTATAGCTAAGAAGCCAGAGAAACCTCTCTTCTCTACTTTTTGATTGGCGGATCTCAACGCCGCGCGTTATAAAAAAGGAGAGAAAAAAAATTAACTAAGATCTAGTCTATCCCGACCCAGTGGTAGTGTCGTCTCCCTGCCTACTCTTGTATATGCTGCAACCATTTTAACAATTACCTTGGAGCGGGAATCGAATCTAGAAATGGCGTCAGACGCGGCTCCACTCCGCCACTATGCCTCCATGGATGGAAGAGACAAGGAAGATAATAAAAATAATATTTTCATATATATTTTATTCGTCACCTGATAATAAATGTTTCCACGTAATTTTGTTGAAGGTCATTTGAAATATCGCGCCATTTTAATGGATTCGTAATTAAATATATTAATGTACGGTTATATATGTAATTATGAGCTTTAAAATTATTGTTGTACGCGGCGTTGAGTTACGCCTCCCAATTTAGATGTTTCTAATTTGAACGGAGAGCGGAGAGGAGAGTGTCTAGTGACTAGGTTCTCCGAGTCTCCTTCCGTACCTAGTTACGCGTGAAGTAAAAAAAATAATATTATGAGGATTTAGACTCCTTCCATATGCAGAATATAAGTGATATAAAAAAAAAAAAAACATAAATTAGAGATTATTATGACATATAAAAAAAGAAAACTCACTCTCTTTTATTTAGAAGGAGAGTTTAAAACATGCCAAATTTCCTCATCTATCACAAAGGTAACGTTATCAAACACGTCAACGATAAGATAGTAACTATAGCCCACTTATTGTGAGATATATATATATATATATATATATATATATATATATATGTATATATATATATATATATATATATATATATATATATATATATATATATATATATATATATATATATATATATATCTTTTTCTTCTTTGCTCTTGGAGCTTATCCGCTACGTCACGGACCCCAAGACTACCTCGAATGAATGTGTTGCGTATGCGGTCGGACCGCGTCACGCCACACATCCATCTCAGCATCTTCATCTCCGTGACATGAAGCTCCTGAGTGTGCCGAGATAATGTTGGCCAACATTCGCTGCCGTATAAAAGAACCGGTCGGATAATGCTCTTGTATCAGTCCCTTGAGCTTGGGCGGTATTCTGCTATCGCAGACTACACCAGTGACCTCCCGCCATTTGGCCCAGGCAGCGTTTATACGGGCATGGATGTAGTGGTCGATGCCTCAAGACTCATGCATAACGGTTCCAAGGTACCTGAACTTAGAGAGCCAATATTCCATGTTGCAAACCGGAGTTTCCGTCTGGGTACTGACGTCGTTAGCCGTGCCCGTACTTGACACGGTAGCCCTTGCCCACTTATCGCAGGTGTAGGGCGATGTGCCTGCGCGTCGTTTAGCGGCGACGCCCTAGCCATACCCAGCTTTTTTCTAATCGGCCCATACGAGTGGCGAAGTGGTTTTTAGTGGAGCGATTGCCATCTGACCTCCAAACCCATTACTGGGAGAAACCAAGAAAGGAAAGGGAATAAGAGGCAGAAAGACTTGGAATATAGGGGAGGGACACCACTTACATGGATTGGATCGGATTATGAAAGTGGTGGCCCGAGGTCCCGGGGTTGCGTACCCGTATGCTATGCTATAACTCTGTTGGTATAAATTAAAATATTTATTTTGTTTTGACAGTACTTTTGTACACAGTACTGACAGTTGCTTTTTTTTTGTACAATATAATAACAAATTAACCCTAAAAGAAATGTTATGCCGTTTAAAAAGAATGCATCGTGGCAATGCTTCTGATCCATAATGTCCGATTTCTCTATACATAGATAACCTTTGCGCCAACCACGCAAAAATGCCGGATATTTAATTAAAAAGTAATCAATAAACATTCTTGTATGTATGTATGTGTGTATGTATGTGTGTATATATAGTAATATTATGTAATATTAATCGATAACCTTGACGTCTTTTTCGATAAACGTAATAGATAAGGAAAGTCCGTAATACCATCAAAACATGATATGCTAATATGTAAAGCTGGTGTGAGGTGATGTCTGTCACATAGATGTGATATATATATATATATATATATATATATATATATATATATATATATATATATATATATATATATATATATATATATATATATATATATATATATATATATATATATATATATATATGCGATCCGCCCATGACTTCTCCATACACAAATTGGTAGGTACCAGCGAGGATGTCACGGTGAGAATGATGAAGAGCGTGCTCAGGTGGTATGGGCACGTCGAGGGAATGAATAATAAAAGGATGGTAAAAAAGATATATGATGCAAAAGTGAATGGTAAGAGAGGTGAGGGGAGACCTCGAATGACCTTGGAGAACACAGTGTCGAAGATACTGGAGGAAGGTCATGTTAAAAGCATGAGGACGCTCCGTAGAGCATGTATGAAGAGGTTAATGACAGTGGACGAGGCGAAAGAGGTATGTCTGACTATCCCGCTAGGGATATAGCGTGAAGATACATCTCTATCTCTTTCTTAAGTTTTTTTTTATAATACATGAAACGATGTATATTTTCTAGAGTATTATCCTCAAATAAATGTCTATAAAAATTATATATATATAGTTTCAAGCTGGACCGCCTGTCTGCTGTTCCGGAGAAAACAGAAAGATAGACAGACAGACAGCACTTTTCAAATCATTTGTTTATTGTGTAAATAACTATATGAGCCTGATCGAGCACAATTATTTAGAAATCACAGACAGACGCCTGAATTTTATATATATATATATATATATATATATATATATATATATATATATATATATATATATATATATACGTTTCATTTTTTTTAATTGATCATAAAAAACAAAAAAAAATTATGAATAAAAAACGTTCCGTTCCATTCTCCTACTTCTTTCTATCAATATAGGTTAAGTAAATACTGACAATTGTGTATTACACATGACACATTCAACAATTACAGTGGGCTATATAGAGACTATTAACGTGATATGATATAGCCTATAGCCTATAGCCTACCTAGATAAATGGACTATGTAATATAATAATAAATACATATGAGTAGCACTTACGCGCACACCGAGAGATTTCATGATGGAACGTATTCTGCTGATGAAATATTTTAGTTTTTTTTTTTGTATTTGCTGTCATAGCGACAATGGAAATACGTAATCTGTGAAAATTTCACCGTTCTAGCTATCACGGTTTATGAGATACAGCCTGGTGACAGACAGACAGACAGACAGACAGCGGAGGTTAAATAATAGGGTCCCATTTTTACCTTTCAGGTACGGAACCCCAAAAACATCAATTAGAACTAAAGAAACTCTTCAGCTCTATAATATTAATATAGACATGTTCTATATAGGTATCAAAAAATTTTATTCTATATTTTATATCGTTTTCATATTTATAATGGCTTGCTTTGTAGATTGTAAATCAAGTAAAGAAATCAAGTAAAGTTAAAAATTATATAAAAAATGATTGATCCTTGGTGGGATTGACTGTGTCTGTCTGTGTTTATACTTACGCTTTACATACATAACTATATATATATATATATATATATATATATATATATATATATATATATATATATATATATATATATATATATATATATATATATATATATATATATATATATATATATTTTGTTCCTCATCTAACCAGCCTTCACATATCCTGGCAAGAATTCTTCAATCTATACCTTCCTTCCAAGCTTCCATGCAGTCTAAAACTGAATTTGAATGAATTGAGTGAATTTCCTTCTTGCAGATCAGCGATGGAACTGAAATCGCCGAAAGCGAAGAAAAAGTCAGTACTAAATATAACTTGGAGAAGGATGTTACGGACACCAGTCCTCCTTCTCCTGTTGCTGGGCTCTATCAATTGTGACAATGAGGATGTGGAACTGCATGGTGAAAAAATCCGGCACACCCCAAACAACTCTAGTGTAGTGAAATTGACCGACATAAGACATTTTCGACGTCATCTGAACAGGGAATTGGTGAATTTTGTGATGACTGACTTTCTGGTGGACGGTGAAGTGGAGAATCGGGTGCATTTTAATGGTGTTACAGCCAAAGAGACCATGGTTGGCGCTGATGGGTTAGTGAATGATTTTTGATTTGGTCCTCTTTTCTTTTACTTCTCATCGTCGTCGTCCTGAGGGCTTTTTTTCATTATTTTAAGTAATTTATCTTGTTTCTTTTTTTTTTTTTAGCTAATTGCTATCAAATGACAATAGAGTGACTTTTCACTCTCCGTTTATTTTGTCTAGACATACCATAGCAACATAATAATACAGATGGACTTTCACACTTAATAATTGCCATATATGTACACATTATTATATTGGATTATATATTCAAGGGACTTGAACTTGTTACCACATCGTGCGAGACAGTTTTGGTCACGCTCGCTGCGTCAATTTGACGTCAATTAATTAATATATTGTAGGTTTTTTGGGTTTTTTCTACACCCTGTATATCCTGTATGAAGTAGGCCTACAGTTGCCTGTTGAGTGGCGGAACTCAACGCCGTGTGCAATAGCTATCCTAACGCTGTATAATGGCTAGGTCTTTTTTTTAAATCGTCTCTTTTACAGGCATACGCTGTACCTCTGAACCACGACAGCGAGGAAATACTTATATAGATTAAAATATTTACATACATATATAGATTAAAATATTTAAAAAAAAAATTAAAAAAATTAATAAAAATTTTTAATAAAAAAAATTAAACCATATTATTAGGGAAAATATATTATTCAAGAATATATATTAGGGATCCATAATAATATATTCATAATAATATATTAGGGAAAATATATTATTCAAATTTCGAAGAATATTATACGGATGTTAGTATGTGTGTGTGGAGTTAAGTACTGTGGATGCTCATTCGGGAGGCTCACCACAGTTGTAAATATATTGTAAGTTTACATTAAAAAGAGCAACTGTTGAGTTTCTCGCCAGCTCCTCTCAGCAGAACTGCTCTCCGAGCTGGTGGTAGCTTCTAGTGGGACTGACAATACTGACACTTGTGTTAATTGACGATACTAAAGTGCTTGTAATAGCCTATTTGAATTAAGAATATTTGGATTTTGATTTTAATATACCAACCAGTTAAACTACAGTTAACATTACGTCACTCCGTCTGTGGCGAGCTATTAACAATGACCTCAATGGTCCAGTGGTCTGACTTTAATCTCGCTAACAACGGGTTCCATTTATTTACAAGAAAAATGAACGTTTGTTCAATTTGCAACAGTAGTTAATTTGTTATATAGATTATGACCTAAGAAGCTTCAAAATTAAAATGGTATAAGACCAAAATTATCGTTTTTTTACCTAAAATTTGGCTATAGCATTTTTTTTATATAAAGCGAAAGAAGCGAAATGTTTCAAAAGTGGAGGTGGAGATATATATATATATATATATATATATATATATATATATATATATATATATATATATATATATATATATATATATATATATATATATATATATATATATTTATATATATATATATACAACATGTTTGTCACGCTACACCTCTTAAACTAGAAATTAAAAAAAAAAAACAATATAAAAATTTATTTGTGGATGATTTGTAGATATAGTTGAACCTGGTACCAGGTGCTGCAGATGCTGGTACCAGGTCAAATCGTCTTTATGGAACACCCATCCCAATGTGCCCAGCCCACCAGTTCACTTTAAAATGTCATTTTTTTTTGGGTTAGCTCACTTTGCTTCTGTATGCTATCATCATGTATGACTTTTTGAGTAATTTTTGGTTTGATATCATATTAGAGATATTTTAAAGTAATAATATTTATATAGGGCTGTCTTATTTACAGACACTGCGTCTGCCTGTAGATACAACGGTTTGTGGGTTCGATTCCCGTGAGGGGAGAAGGAATTTTTTTCATTTTTATCGCTCTGGTAACAAGGCAAAGCGCGGCGTTGAGTTCCGCCACTCAACACGCAATGCCTCGAAAGGCGGAAAATGGAGAGCGGAGTGTCTTAACACTAGGTTCCTTCTACCTATGGTTCCCTCCGCCTACCTCTGGACTACCTCTCATGGGAATCGAACCCGCAACCGTCACATTTACAGTCAGACGCTGACGCGCTATGACTGACCCAAATTTGCCGTCCGTACCTATTGCAATATAGAGAGATTAGTTTAAACAAAAACTGTTTGTATTATAATGCCCTATATATATATTTTTATTAAGTTTATTTTAGTAAGGTTTTTAGGTTATGTTCTTTAAAGACCGTGATTTATTACACACATATATATATATATATATATATATATATATATATATATATATATATATATATATATATATATATATATATAAAGCGCGACATTGAGTTCCGTTGGGTAAAAAGTAGAGAAAATAGTGTCTCAACACAGTATACTCTCTTACTTGTCATCTATACTCGTATGCGGGATATAGATTAATGTTAATTAAATAATATTAAAAAAAACATCTTTTCTTGCGTTAGTAGGACAATTCGCGAGGTTGAGTTCCGCCACTTAAAATGACATGTCTTCATAGTGGAGAATAATATCTTTACAGCAGCTTCTCTCTGCAGAATCTCCTTTACTATGTTGTAGAGACCCATACAAATATATATACACATATAATACATACATATATATATATATATATATATTATATATATATATATAATATATATATATATATATATATATATATATATATATATATTATATATATATATATATATATATATAGCTACAGAACCGTACAAAAGGTGTGATTTGTTAATTCTAAGATAAAAGCCGAAATGTAAACAAAAATTGAATACGTTCACTTCCCAACACTCGATGACAGACACTCGCCATGCTATAAGTTGGCTATTAAAAGATCTGATTCTAAGATTTCTTCAATTATTTGTATATTCTGCTACTAGCTGCCTGTGGGCTATATATACGTGATGTAGTATAGCCTATAGCCTATAGCCTACCTCCATAAATGGACTATCCTGTACAAAAAGATTTTTTTAAATTCACACCAGTAGTTCCCGAGATAATCGCGTTCAAACAAACGCACTCGTCAGCTTTTATAATATTAGTACTGAAATAAAATATTATATGTATGTAAATAGAGACCAGTGGCGAAGTCTCCATATATCAAGAATCCCATCGGCTTACCTTTTGTAAATGATTATTAAATGTAAATAGTATTTAATTAATATACATATCTCAACTATATATATATATATATATATATATATATATATATATATATTATATATATATATATATATATATATATATTATATATATTATATATATATATATATATATATTATATATATATATATATATATATATATATATATATATATATATTATATATATATATATATATATATATATATATATATATATATATATATATATATATATACTATATATATATTATATATATATATATATATATATATATATATATATATATATATATATATTATATATATAATATATATATATATATATCTCAACTTTATTTCATACCTAAAAAAAAACTATTAAATATTGCTGACTATATTTATACATTGTTAAGTAAGTACATTTTGATATTGAACGTTCATAGAAACTACACTACGCTATGTCCCATATCGAACCCGCAACCGTCGCGTTAACAGTCAGCACAGTCCATTACAAGACGATGACGTCACAAGCTTGTTATAAATAGCTTTATTGTATAGCTGACTCGGTCTTTGGCACAAACACTGACATTGATTTCGTGTCTTATGTAAGTTTATTTTCATGAAGCATCTATTTAAATGTACGGAGCCGGTGGCGTAGTGGGTAAAGGTGACGGTCGCGGGTTCGATTCCCTTACGGAGTCTCATTTTTCTGCTGTTGTAATGCTTGGGCGGAGAGAAGTCAAATTCCTCTTTATAAAGAAAATAAATTCAATCGGGTATTATTATATTCCCCACGTTTTTTGCCCTCACGGGAATCGAACCCACAAACCGTCGCGTGTACGGACGGACGGAGGCGGACGCTGTGCCTCTGCGCCGCGACTAAAGAATAACAGAACATCTTTATTTAATTACATATCATTGTTACATTACAAATTATAATATACAAACTCCTTGTAAGGAAACGGAAGTTTAAACTTCCGTTAACGAAAGTCGTATCGGAATACGTTAGTACTTTTAAAAGCATTTTAAATATACAATATATATAGTATATATATATATATATATATATAGATATATATATATATATATATATATATATATATATATCTTATATATACATATATATACATTATATATATGTACGTGCCTCTAAAAATTATTAAATCACCACCGCCACCAATCTATAATTTATTTATTTTCAGTATTGGTGTTATAGCGGCAACGGAATACATAATTTGTGAAAATTTCAGCTTTCTATCTATCACGGTTTATGAGATACAGTCTGGTGACAGACAGACAGACAGTGAACGCTTAGTAATAGGGTTTTTATCTTATAGGTGCGGAACTATAAAAATTAAGCTCAAAATATAACTTGTTTTCTACTTTCACGCTATTTCACGCTCTATCACGCTCTATCACGCATATAGCAGAACAGACGGCGGCGAAACTCAACGCTATGACTACCTATGTGATATAATATAGAAAAATTTAAAATTTATAAAAACAAATATACACACATTTCAAAATAGAATACAGGCAATTGATTTAATTATCCCTCGCTCTAGTAACAAGGGAAAGCGCGGCGTTAAGTTCCGCCACTCAACACGCAATGCCTGGAAAGGCGGAGAGCGGGGAACGGAGTGTCTCAACACTAACACTAGGTTCCCTCTATCCTGCTATATGCGGGATAGAGCGTGAAACAAAAATCATGTAATTTCAAACTAACTTAAATTCTCTATATTAAAATCTATAACTACCTATATGTTACATTCTTGACGATGAATCTTTAGCTTGTTTCAGAAAAAAACGCATTAAGTAGCGGAACTCTCCGCGCTCTCTTCTCTCTTCTCGTCTCCGCCTCTTGGAGAAATATTTTATTTCTCCATATAGAGATTTTTTTTATTTGGATTTCAATCAAAATAACTGTTTAATTTTTATTTATGTTTATAGAGTACACATATCGTAAAACATATAATAGAAGGGATTAAGATTCAATTCTCGAGTAAGCTCTCAAGTAAGTCTGTCACATTATTTAATATATGAAATCAAGCTATATTTAACTTCACTTGAAAATGATTTGGAGGAGAAAGGAGAATTTAGTGACTAGATTCTCCGTTTTGCAATTTTTAGACTAATTTTGACACTTTTGGCTCTAAACGTGAATGTTGTTAATTTCTGAGGGGCCCCTTCTGATAAGCTATGGTGGAGGAACTAACCACATATCCATACAACCCTGTCTTCAGCAATGGGGAGACCAGGTATATCTGTGACGGCGTCAGACCATAGCAAGGTGATCGGCCTCCAGGTCTTCTGCCATTTTATTGACTGCCATTTAAGTTTTTTATAATAAACAAAGCGCGGCGTTTAGTTGCGCCTTTCGAAATAAAATTTAAGTTAAGTAACTCTCCGTCTTACACTCTCTGTCCCTCTTTGGATTTGAGAGATAGCGTGCTGTTGCGGAACACAACGCCGCGCTTTCTCTTTACTGGGCCAAGAAACTCACTCCCTGAATAGGAATCGAACCCACGACCGTCGATTATTCAACTAATTTAGTATTAAATGTAAATGTAGCAACCGGTGATTTTCGGCTCTTTAATGTCGACCTATATTCTATATATGTCTTTCCGCGAACAAGATCCCAACTTATAGGGGAGATTCGGCCAAATCGTCCCACTCTTAGATTCATAACAAATAAGTCATATTTTCAAATTCAATTTCTATTTAGAATAAAAACGTATGAAGTTCTCGTGGTGCAGCGTGTGACAGGCAGCGCGAGAGTTGCGAGTTCGATGCTTGTTCGAGGGATAGTGTATATGTTTAGTTTTTATTATATCGCTCTGGTAACAAGTGAAAGCGCGGCGTTTAGTTCCACCGTCAAACGCGCAATGTTTCTAAAATTGAGTGGAAAGTGAAGAACGGAGTTTATTAACAATATAAATTCTTTAGTTTCTAGGCTATTTAAAGGACACCATGTAAAACTAGTAATAATGATATAAAATATTTTCCGCCTATCGAGTTATTGCGAGTTGAGTGGCGGAAGTTAACTCCAAAAGATATTCATTCAATTAATACTTCAAATATTCTATGAAGTATCATAGTTTACTAAATTCAAAAAATTAATTAGAACTTACTAACTTCTACTTCTTAGAATCTCGTTCGTGGAAATGCAAAAAATGAATAAAAAATCGACATTCACGCTGTATCCCGCATGTAGCATGATGGACAGAGAGAACCTAGTGTTAAAACACTCCGTTCCCTGGTTCCCACCAAAATTTTGGACACAATATTTGTATTCTCAATAAAATTAAATTTTTTTACGCCCTGGAATTGGAATTGAACCTACAACTGCTGTCTCGTTTACAGACAAATGCCCTAAATTTTTTTAGATAATTATTTTTTTTTCTACGTCAACACCATAATTAAGATAAGTATCTTATATAAATAAAATAAAAATTAATAATTCACTACTTAAGTTTAGAAATGTTCTGATTTTATAAGGTTACGTCAATTTCTTAGTACTTACTGAACAAGGCCTTCGTTCATTGGTTTGATTGTATAAACGATGGTTGAGGGTTCAATTCCCAATTGGGGAATGATTAGTCGACGACCCATTCTCATGCAGGCCATATAGTGCTGGCTTAGTCACGAACAGGGTAAATTTTTCCCTTATAACCCATTGTTACTCCAGTGTCACTAACAGTGGTGCATTAACCTCATGACAGATTTGTTTGCGAGCTCAGCATCTGACTGTTAACACGAAGAGTGGGGGCTTCACGCAATGAATTATTCCAATTCCTAGCTATGATAAGCAAACAGGTATGGCAGAAAGTGGAGAAAGGAGAGTCTCAACACAAGGTATTCTTGCAGTGTATGCATCTATATCTATACAAAATATATCTATCTCTACATCTATCTATACAAAAAAAAAGCGTGAAGCTGTAGAATATGTAACAATAAATGGCACGATATGGCCCTGTCTCCCGTAACTATTAAATTTAGTAAGACAGTGTTTATTATCCACGACTCAATTTATTACAAGAACAGACGAAGACTGTTGAATAATTAATATTAAAAAAAAAGAGAAACGTCCCACTGAGCTTGAAGCGCCGGTTCTCTTCCGGTCTGAGGCATTATTTTACTGACGTTGACTTTTATTTGCCTATGACTTTGAAATGGCGTAACTCAATACCGTATTTAGTCCAGTACAAGCATCAGTAGCTGATACACCCTATAGCCTATAAACCTTATATCCTATATACCCTATATATATCTTTATAGCAAACCGAAACATTCCCCAAAACCGATTCGAACCTGCGATCACGTCACACGTCTAATAAATTCATTATTTACATATTCAAAACACCAGGATCCGATTTATATCGATATTGAGAAATTAATTTATATTCCTACAGTAGTCTAGTGATGTGGCGATAACATTACCTATGTTAGTGTTCCTAGAAATAATTCTATGGTGTAGTTTGAAAGGCAATATGGTACATCACTATGTGTGAGATTAAATATATACTAACGTGTATAAGTTGATGAAGAACGGAGTGTTGAGTCACTGTTCTTTTTAAATTAATTCGTAAAATACTAGACGTATGTTATTATACTAATGTTAAAAGTAAGAGAATTTGTTTAGTTGGATGTAACTACAGGTTCAAATATTTTTTTTTTTTGTTGAAAAGGCCAAGCTTTTGCCTTAGGTTGAATAGGCGTTGAGATCCGCCACTCAACTCGCAATGCCTCGAAAGGCGGAGAGTGGAGTGTCTTAACACTAGGTCCCTTCAACCTACGGTTCCGTCTGTCTACCCTGCTATATGCGGGATACAGCGTGATGTTCATTTAGTCCGGTAATTGAAGAAGAATATAGGCTATATATTTATTTATTTAGCTTCACGCTGTATCCTCTGCGTACGCTGTCTAGCAGGGTAGGCAGAGGGGGGGGAGGGTTTTACTCCGTTTTTTTTAATTTTTTCCCCCTCACGGGAATCGCACCCACATACCGTCGCGTGTACAGGCAGACGTTGTGCCTCTGCGCCACGACGGCCTCTTTAGCTTATTTTATGTTATATTTTAATCAGTACATAAGATTTTTCCGAATCTCTGACGGAACTCAACGCCACGCTCTCTCGTGTTACCAGGACGAACCAAGTAAAGAAATTCATTCTCACCTGCTCGGGATTCGAACCCGCGACGCTATACCGCGCCACGACGATACTCATAAAAAAAAATACTGATATCTAAATATCTAATAGCGTTTGTATTTCTTTTTTTTTTTTTTCTTAATAATCAACAATTTTCTTGGTATTAGAAAAAAGTCGCACAAATTTGAACCCACGACCCTCTATATAACATTCCGATTACCATATACTTTACCAAAGTTACTTTCACAGCCACGTGTTTAACGGTGAAGTGGATTCTTGGGCAAATTGCAATTGCTTAGCGAATATCGACCTTAACGCTTAAGGATAAGGCTTAAAATAATTTTCTAAACAAAAAAATCTGATCTAAAACTATTCATTTGTAAAAATATATCTTATTGCTGGTATAAATAAGGTTTAAATTTATTTAATTGATTGTATGAGCGATTTATCGGAATTCACTATACAGGTGTAGAGAAAAAAGTAATGGAATTTTGAATTTTATTACCTTTGGTATAGAGTTTAAAATTTATCGTTTCTTTGGCATAATTAGAGCAATTTCAATGAGTTATTATTATCTGTATGTAGTTTGAAAGTTTTTTTTTTAATTATAATGTTTTTTTTTTTGATGAAACTAAGGCAAAAGTTTGGATATGTAGAGTCTATGAATAAATTTTGTTAAATTTAAAATTGTTAGTGGTTTAGAAGACGATGGTAATATATTTTTTAGAGAATTAATCTCTAAAAAAATATTACCAACACATACCACATTTCTTTGCTCTGGTAAAAAAACGCAGCATACTTTCCGCCATTTAACACGCAATATCTTGCAAATTGCGCGGGAAGCGTGAAATGCAGTGCTTAATTCTAGGTTTTCTCTGTCTATCGAGCTATATGCGGGAAAAAAGTATATATATTTCTTTTTTTTTTTTTTTTTTTCTACTGGACATATGGCTTTCCTAAGTTTTGCCATTGTCTCCGTCCCGTCTAGTTTCCTTTGAATCCAAAGGCTTCCCGTCTTCCTTAGGTCGTCAGTCTGTAAATATATATATATATACATATATATATATATATATATATATATATATATATATATATATATATATATATATATATATATATATATATATATATATAAAAAGATAGTACATTTCGTTTAGGATCATAATAAATATATCTTTTAGCTTCAACTGTATCCCGCATATAGCAAGGTAGACACTGTGAACCTAGTGTCAAGACACACCGTTCCTCCACTCTCCCCCCATTTCGAGGCATTGCGTGTTGAGTGCGAACTCAACGCCGCGCTTTGCCTTGTTGCCAGAGCGAAGAAAATGAAAATAATTCATTTAAAAATGAGAATGGTTTCCTATTATACATTCTTGTACGGAAAGGTGAACTAGTGATAAAAGGTCATATTAAGGTCATCATCGAGCATGGATGGCATTTGTGTATAATTGGCTGATGGATCTTTTAAACGCTTATTTTAACCAAAGGAAGCAGGTTCAAGTCGGCGTTGAGGCATTTTTAATACAGGTACTTGGACTTGACATGACTTTTAGGCTTTCATATCTCTTAATGTTAATAACATTGTGGGATCGCTTTGTTGTCTGTCCGTCTACCATTATCTAATAGTCTTTAAGAAACCTGAAAATAATTGACTTCTAAAGCAACTAATTTGACCGATATCTGGAAGACTTACATTTTTTTCCATACATTTTTCCATGTAACGATATAATAACGTATATATATATATATATATATATATATATATATATATATATATATATATATGGAAAAATGTATGGAAAAAAATGTGAGTCTTCCAGATATCGGTCAAATTAGTTGCTTTAGAAGTCAATTATTTTCAGGTTTCTTAAAGACTATTAGATAATGGTAGACGGACAGACAACAAAGCGATCCCACAATGATATTAACATTAAGAGATATGAAAGCCTAAAAGTCATGTCAAGTCCAAGTACCTGTATTAAAAATGCCTCAACGCCGACTTGAACCTGCTTCCTTTGGTTAAAATAAGCGTTTAAAAGATCCATCAGCCAATTATACACAAATGCCATCCATGCTCGATGATGACCTTAATATGACCTTTTATCACTAGTTCACCTTTCCGTACCAAGAATGTATAGTAAGAAACCATTCTCATTTTAAATGAATTATTTTCATTTTCTTCGCTCTGGCAACAAGGCAAAGCGCGGCGTTGAGTTCCGCCACTCTACACGCAATGCCTCGAAATTGGGGGGAAAGTGGGGGAACGCTGTTTCTTGACACTAGGTTCACAGTATATATATATATATATGCGGGATACAGTTGAAGCTAAAAGATATATTTATTATGATCCTAAACGAAATGTACTATCTTTTATATATATATATATATATATATATATATATATATATATATATATATATATATATATATATATATATATATATATATATATATATATATATATATATATATATATATATATATATATATATATATATATATATATATATACATACTTACAGACTGACGACGTAAGGAAGACGGGAAGCCTTTGGATTCAAAGGAAACTAGACAGGACGGAGACAATGGCAAAACTTAGGAAAGCCATATGTCCAGTAGAAAAAAAAAAAAAAAAAAAAAAGAAATATATATACTTTTTTCCCGCATATAGCTCGATAGACAGAGAAAACCTAGAATTAAGCACTGCATTTCACGCTTCCCGCGCAATTTGCAAGATATTGCGTGTTAAATGGCGGAAAGTATGCTGCGTTTTTTTACCAGAGCAAAGAAATGTGGTATGTGTTGGTAATATTTTTTTAGAGATTATTTCTCTAAAAAAAATATTACCATCGTCTTCTAAATCACTAACAATTTTAAATTTAACAAAATTTATTCATAGACTCTACATATCCAAACTTTTGCCTTAGTTTCATCAAAAAAAAAAACTATTATAATTAAAAAAAAACTTTCAAACTACATACAGATAATAATAACTCATTGAAATTACTCTAATTACGCCAAAGAAATGATTAATTTTAAACTCTATACCAAAGATAATAAAATTCAAAATTCCATTCCTTTTTTTCTCTACACCTGTATAGTGAATTCCGATAAATCGCTCATACAATCAATTAAATAAATTTAAACCTTATTTATACCAGCAATAAGATATATTTTTACAAATGAATAGTTTTAGATCAGATTTTTTTGTTTAGAAAATTATTTTAAGCCTTATCCTTAGGCATTAAGGTCGATATTCGCTAAGCAATTGCAATTTGCCCAAGAATCCACTTCACCGTTAAACACGTGGCTGTGAAAGTAACTTTGGTAAAGTATATGGTAATTGGAATGCTATATAGAGGGTCGTGGGTTCAAATTTTGTGCGACTTTTTTTCTAATACCAAGAAAATTGTTGATTATTGAAAAAAAAAAAGAAATACAAACGCTATTAGATATTTAGATATCTGTATATTTTTTTTATTGAGTATCGTCGTGGCGCGGTATAGCGTCGCGGGTTCGAATCCCGAGCAGGTGAGAATGAATTTCTTTACTTGGCTCGTCCTGGTAACACGAGAGAGCGTGGCGTTGAGTTCCGTCAGAGATTCGGAAAAATCTTATGTACTGATTAAAATATAACATAAAATAAGCTAAAGAGGCCGTCGTGGCGCAGAGGCACAACGTCTGCCTGTACACGCGACGGTATGTGGGTGCGATTCCCGTGAGGGGGAAAAAATTAAAAAAAACGGAGTAAAACCCTCCTCCCTCTGCCTACCCTGCTAGACAGCGTATATATATATATATATATATATATATATATATATATATATATATATATATATATATATATATATATATATATATATATATATATATATATATATTCAAAATTATAAACGCCAAATTCACCATTTAACACACAATCACGATCCCCTCCCTATCCCGCTATATGCGGGATACAGCGTGAAGCGTGAAAAAGGGCGCCTTTCATTCCAGTCAGTTTAGAATATACTTTTAACCTAATTTTTAGAAAAGCTAGACGAGAAGTGTCGTCTACTAAAAGCGCATGGGGCATTGTTTAAAAAGGCATACATTTTTTGTATTAAATGTGACGCTAGTGATGTCCCAGTTGGTACGACACTATTGTCAGATTAAATGTCAAAGTGCGTTTCGGCCATTTTTAATTATCTTATATAATATGCTTGTTTTTACCTGCGGCTTCGCTTCCTTGGTAAAATGGAAACCTGTACGTAAATGTAATGTAATATATGTAAATGATCGCTATCTGTACATGGGAGATACATTCAAAAAAAAAAAAAAAAAATATATATATATATATATATATATATATTATATATATATATATATATATATATATATATATATATATATATATGAGCCTACTTAAATTTTTTTGTCTGTTTGTCTGTCCGTCTATGCACGCTAACCTCAGGAACAGCCTAACCGATTTGAATGCAATTTGCAGCAATTAAATTTTACGGAATGATAATTTTCTCTTAATATTTAGACTAGGTAAATAAAACATATTTGATTTCAGTTCCAATTTAAACCTGCAGTTCTTGAGGTTAGCGCGTACCAACGTGCACTTCTGCTTTATAATGATATATATATATATATATATATATATATATATATATATATATATATATATATATATATATATATATATATATATATATATATATATATATATATATATATATATATATATATATATTAGACAATTCATATATAAATCGTATGATACGAATTTCTTAGACGTCTTTCCTTACATTAAATTGGACGTAAAGTAGAGAATGGAAGATTTGGACACTACCATCTCTCTACATAATATGGTTTTAATTTTAAACTAAAAATACGTTACATCGATATTGGAGAATAAAAAGAGGTTTAATATTTGTTAATAAATAATTTTGCTAGCTCTATTTCTAGATCTAGATGTAAAGAAAAAAACTTCATGTTGACGTCATACATACGTTTTCTTTTCAAGTAGGTAATTTTTAAAGCTGATTTTTAAGTAATATATTTAATTGTGAAATACAAACTATATATGAAGCCATTCCTCCCTCACGGAAATCGAACCCACGACCGCCTCTCATATTTAAAATTAATATATAATAACTCATTGCTACAGATAAAATATAACAATTTTTATTTTTTTTTTTTAATTATCAAAATGACAACAAAGTGCTTCTATCACAACCCTAGCTCAATGAAAGTGAGCAAACGTAAGTGAAGAGCCGCTCTCGACTAGACACAAACGGACATGTTTATTTTAATATATAGCTTGACATATGTCAAAATTTGATACTTATGAAAAAAAAAAATTCAGCCCAGTTAAAATTGGAATTTCGGGACATCCCCTCTTAGTACTCCCCTATACTCCCCAAGGTACATGCATGTGTGTTGTCTGTCGGTCACTAAGTAATGTATGAGTTTATATATATATATATATATATATATATATATATATATATATATATATATATATATATATATATATATATATATATATATATATATATATATATATATATATATATATATATATATATATATAATATATATACCCCTAAGTGGGAATAGAACCCCAGCATACCCATTTTCCGGTCGAATCCCGTGCCACTAAACAACAATAGTGCGAATTTTTGTCTTAATCTTAGTGACTAGAAAGCATTGAGCTAGAAAGCATATATATATACGGCATTGAACTTTGAACCAGTGTCTGAAAATAGAGCAAAGGCTTTCTAGAGCAAAGGCTATGCAAAGGCTATGCAAAATAAGCTATATGAAGCTACGAAAGCAAAACTTTTTATTTAATTTTTTTTTAACAACTGTCAATATTAAAACAATTTTTTCCTGTCAAATATTAAAAAAAACTCATATTACATATATAATATTATTAATTATAATATTCCATGGCGTATCCATATCACACTAACTTACCTGTACAGTGTTCATATAAAGCGGCCAGTAAGATCTCAACACTCCACCAGTGACTTGTCACAGAGTAATGAAGTCGTAGACAAATATTTTTTTAATTTTATTTAACATAAAAAATTATTTTATATTTCATATGTTTTGTTATTTGTAACATTTAAACTTCCATATTCTATATATATTATAGAGGTCAATCTCAGGAACTGTCTGTCGGCGTAAAACCTTTTTTTTTGTGTATGAAAGCTATAGTGATAGGCTAAGGAGAAGAAGGCTATAGGCTATAATTATAATAAGTCAAGTTGATCAGAATGTTAATAACATATAATAAAAATTTATTTTTATTTCTTCAATAAGATTGAAATAAGAAGATTGTGAAGAAGGATGAGTTCCGTCACCCAACACTAGGTACTATTTGTCTTCCCATAGACAAAAAAAAATAGAAAATGTAAATGGACATACGGTTAAATATTAATAAAATATATATCGATATATAGAGTTAAATGCACATGTTTCTCTTTCCTAAGGTGCCGGGTAGACCCCCCGCCTCCTGTAACTTCCTATGGTATTGTTTTTCAATTTTCAATCCATTTATTATCTTTTAGAGGTAGAGGATGTTGAAGCATACCCCCGACTGTGTGCCGAAGTCGCTACCTCTACCCCACAATACTCAGCAGATCTCATAATCCAAAGTCATATTAAAACATACATACATACATACATACATTGAATTTCCTTTAAGAACATCTCAGTTTTAAAGTCGGTGACTCCTTCCATATGATTTCAGGCCGGGCCCATTATGTTTGTCCGTCGGCGCGTTACGGATAAGGACAAAACGTCCACAGCAGAGTGCACTTGCTATCTCGCGGAGTGACGTAGACGGCGCGAGTGTCGTTTGTCCTCCCATCAATTGTTCGGCTTTAATTACAATATTGGAAAACGACGGCGATAGGTTCGAATCTCGTTTGAATTTAGATTAATGAAGTAAGAAGGTATATATATATATATATATATATATATATATATATATATATATATATATATATATATATACACATACAAACTAGCATTTACCTGTGACTTTGTCTGCGCGGTCAATTGGTAGAGTGGGCTATATAGAGACTATTGACGTGATGTAATATAGCTTATAGCTTACCTTAATAAATGACTATCCAGCATGCAAAAAATATTAAAATTCGAATCAGTAGTTCCTAAGCTTAGCACGAAGAGCCAGACACACTAATATATATATATATATATATATATATATATATATATATATATATATATATATATATATATATATATATATATATATATATATATATATATATATATATATACATATAATATATATATATATATATATATATATATATATATTAATATATATATATATATAGATATATATATTATATATATATATATATATATATATATATATATATATATATATATATATTATATATATATATATATATATATAGTATGTATTATGTATAATATATATATATATATAGTATGTATGTATGTATGTTTTAATATATATATAATATTATATATATATATATATAATTATATATATATATATATATATATATAATTATATATATATATATATACGCCTTTTTGTTATTCTAATAACCAATACTGAATGTGATCGGAAATTAAAAAAGTATGAGCGTTTTTAATTAAAAAAAAATCTGGCTTTCCCATTAAGTGGGTGTCAATTTCAATGATCTAACGTTAGTTGAGATGAGCCGAGATAATCGGTGGTAGGGCTGTGCATTGTTAAGAAAAATAGCTTCACGCTGTATCCCGCATATAGCGGGATAGGCAGAGGGAACCTGGTGTTGAGACACTCCGTTCCACCACGCACCGCCTAATTTTGGAACTTAACGTCGCGCTTTTTAGTACATTATTTAAAAATGATTTTAAAAAAATGACACAGGATCGTCGTGGTACAGAGGCGAAAGCATCTGCCTATGTACGCGACGGTATGTATGGTTCAATTCCCATGAGGGGAGAATGCATTTTTTTAATTTTTTTCGCTCTGGTAACAAGGCAAAACGCGGCGTCGAGTTCCGCCACTCAACTCGCAATGCCTCGAAAAGCGGATAGCGGGGAACTGAGTGCTATGTGCGTGATACAGCGTGAAGCTAAAAAAGAACTAAAAAAAACACTGACTTTTCATAAATTTTCAGTATTACTATTAGAACGTTCAAGTTAATAATATATCATTTAATTGATATAAATAATAAAATAAAAAAGCTTTATATATATACATATATAAAGATACATTCTTAATAAATATACATTCCGTATGCCTATCCCGATATGTGCGTGATACAGCGTGAAGCTGAAAAAAAATTAAATATATATTATTAAGATATTGTTATAGACAACCCTAGCAAAATGGATTCTTACTTGAAATATTAAAACGAAGATATTTATGATGTAAATAGTATTTGGTATACAGGTTCGATTCCCGCTTAGATTGAATCTATATATATATATATATATATATATATATATATATATATATATATATATATATATATATATATATATATATATATATATATATATATATATCTCTTCTTCTTCTTCCTGGCATTAGTCCCGGCTTTTTTGCCAGGGTCTGCCTTCCGACTAAGACCAATCGGTCCATATGAGTGGCGAAGTGGTTTTTTGTCGATTGCCATCTGACCTCCAAACCCATTACTGGGAGAAACCAGGAAAGGAAAGGGAATAAGAGGCAGAAAGACTTGGAATATAGGGGAGGGACACCACTTACATGGATTGGATCGGGTTATGAAAGTGGTGGCTCGAGGTCCCGGGGTCGCGTACCCGTATGCCGGAAACCAAATATCGGACAGATAATTGGCTAGACACCCTCTGAGATATGAGATATATATATATATATATATATATATATATATATATATATATATATATATATATATATATATATATATATATATATATATATATATATATATATATATATATATATATATATATATATATATATATATATAAAAAACTCGTTCCATATATGTTAGTGTAGATTTGTTAAACTATGCAACTGATACTACAACTATACTATACTCGTATAAAGAGATTCAAGAGGAATGTTTATATATACATACATACATAACTTCACGCTTTATCCCTAGCGGGGTAGTCAGGGAGGACGGTGCGCCAAACGCTGAGGTCCCTGCATACCTCTTTCGCCTCGTCCACTGTCATTAACCTCTTCATACATGCTTTACGGAGCGTCCCTCATGCTTTTCAAATGACCTTCCTCCAGTATCTTCGACACTGTGTTCTCAAAGGTCAACCGAGGTCTCCCCTTACCTCTCTTACCATTCACTTTTGCTTCATATATATATATATATATATATATATATATATATATATATATATATATATATATATATATATATATATATATATATATATATATATATATATATATATATTACCATTCTTTCATCACAGTCATTCAATATATGTATACTATACTAGCTGCGCCTGCGACTTTGTCTATGTCGTACAAAAAACATTTTTTTTAATTAAAAATAGCTGTAATTTACTCGCTATAACCCGCAGCGGGATAGACAGGTAGACTCTAGTATCAAGATATACCTACTGTTGCTCCATCACTGCTCCATTTTTCTATAATTTACTATTATATATACAGATGTTTCTGAAATAGAGTGACATAGCGGAGCGCGGTGTTAAGCTACGCCATACAATACATATATATATATATATATATATATATATATATATATATATATATATATATATATATATATATATATATATATATATATATATATATATATATATATATATATATATATATATATATATATATATATATATATATATATATATATATATATATGATAAATTAACATACAACTGGCGTCCGTCACATCGACGTAGCTGTCAATCTGTTACATTAACTGTTTATTGCCACTTGCTTCAATAAAACTAATTTGTACACATATATGGTACAGTAGTGGCCAATATAATGACGGAAACAGGTTCAAATTCACGAATGGAATGCTTAAATTTTAGAGTTCAAGAATACTAGTGGATCTAAGACACTTACCAGCTTTCCGCATAGATTTCAACGACGATTTTGAATGCCGGAACTTAACGCAGCGTTTTCTCTTGTCACCGGAGCGAGGAAATGATATAAATCACCCTCCCAAGTGGGAATCGAACCCATAGCCGTCGCGCTTACAGTCACAGTAGAATATGCGTTGCCATGGAAACATCTACAGTCAGATAGATAGATGGTAGATACCAGTGTGGATGTCATAGTAAGAATGGAGAAGAACGTGCTCAGGTGATGAAGGGCACGTCGAGAGAATTAGTGATGAAGAAGGGGTAAAAAAGATATATGAAACAAAAGCTAGTGGTAAGACGGGGGGGGGGGGGGGGCTGGGTTGACCTTCAATAACAAAGTAAAGCATGTTTGAAGAGGTTGATGACAGTGGACGAGGTGAGGAGGTACTGTAGTGCTTGGAATAAAATAGCCAAATAAGTACATGCTGTATTAAAAACCAATTAAGAGGCGACGGGGTGCCCTGTCACGTGTCTTTCTCTCTCTATCAAAAAAAAAAAACAAAAGACAGACGAAATGTCAGCTTGACACTTTTTTTCGCATTTATTAACAAGATCTACTAGTTAGTTTTCCGAATATCATACATTGAGAGTTACACGGCAGAAGAAAAATCACTACCCACGGGTGAGAATCGAACCCACTGTCTTCCCACTTTTCCACGACTCTCTTAAGTATCATATTATATATATATATATATATATATATATATATATATATATATATATATATATATATATATATATATATATATATATATATATATATATGTATAAATAAATGTGAGACGATCCACAGTAATGCTGATTGGTTTTTTTTTGTTGTACTTTAAACTGTAATTTGAGATGTCTCGTTAGAATGCACATTTGTTTTATTTCAATAACAATTTAAAGTCGTCATGTATTGTATTATATTCAAGTTCGCAACTTGAAAACGGTTGCGGGTTCGATTCCCATGAGGGTGATAAAATTAAGGGACCCAATGTCTCTTAAATGAAGTGAAAAGAGGGGAGGGGAGTGTCTTAACACTAGGTTTACTCAAGGTAGCAAAATAAAAAAACTCCTGTGTCAATTTAGTTTATAATATATATATATATATATATATATATATATATATATATATATATATATATATATATATATATATATATATATATATATATATATATATATATATATATATATATATCCGTTCTGCACATTCCTTGGGGGAATTTACAGCGCGTAATACAACGCCGCGCTATATATATCCATATATGTGTAAATATCAACATACAAAAAAAAAAGAAAGTCACAGACAAAAAAAAACAAAATGTGAATAAAATTACTAGCACGTGTACGAAAAGGCGTCCGCAATTATATAAAATAGCACTTAATACTATAGAAACAAGATCTATATTTGTATGGTACATAGAACAAATTGTCTATAATTGATCGCGTGTCATAATAGAGATGCGTTATTTAAAAATATATTAGCCTATTCAATCTAAGACATGTCGTCCTCGTGTTTTATATAAGATAAAATAATTAATTCCCCCCACATGGGAGTCGAACCCGCGATATACAGATGAGTTATACGACGGCCTCAATTTTTATTATATTTTATTATATTTTATTATATTGCCATATAGCACTTCTCTTTTATCAGTTTTACGCTGTATCCCGCATATAGCTGGGTATTGCTTAGACACTCTGATCTCCGAAGCTGAAGGAAATATAAAGCAAATTACTTTCTCTTGTGATAAAATTTGAACCTACACTAACCGGACAAGTAGTGTATCCATTCTGAGCTTAACTAGAATAACTTAGGTGTTTGATTTAAGTAAACGTGTTAATCCACACGTTAACGGTAAAAAAATACTTAAAGAAAAAATATAAAAATTTGAACGCATCGGGATTCGAACCCACGCCTGAAGTTAGCCGTCCAACGGCTCTGACCACTAAGCTATGCGTTCTTTAACACGCTGCGTCAACATTCTTATATGCTTTATTCAAGTTATTACTGCTGTCAGCATCTCTATAGGGAGATTGTTACAAATGTCCGCTACACAAAGATTATTGCAAAGAACATTCATTTGGCAAGAGAGAATGCTTGATGAAGAACTCATGGCTTAGTGGTGGACGGGGTCCATGAGGTGCGGGTTCAAATGCCGCTGTGTTGCTGGTTTGTTGTTCCTGTTCCCTCTTTTAGCTTCACGCTGTATCCCGCATATAGCAGGGTAGGCGGAGGGAACCTAGTGCTGAGATATTGTATCGGCGGTACAGAATGCCCCTCTTTGTCGTGTTACCGGAGAGAGGGGATGATAATAATGAATTCTCTCCTCTTATGGTAATCGAAACTGCGACCGACGCGTTTATAGTCAGATTTCCGATTTTTTTTTTATATTAATATATATATGCAATTAACCCGTTTTGTTTTGGTTATTATTAATATACAAAAATACAATACCGTTGAGGACGCGACGGGTTGTGGGTTCGATTCCCATCAGGGGAAAGTGAATTATTTTAATTTTCTTCGCTTTGTTGATTGTTTCATTCGGCAAGAGAGAATGCTATTTTTATAATATTAAATATATATAAAAAAAAATATATACACAGACACTACGTTAACGCTTAACATCTAATAAAGAAGAAAAAAAGTATGACATTAAAAAAAAAATGAGAAAAGACAGTCAGTCACAACTAACTGGGCAAAAAAAGAAAAAAAAAAAGTCAGTCAGTCAACTAACGTCCCATCATTAGTAGTCAGTTAACCCCGTCCATTGGCACACGACATTGAATCGATCTCATAAATAAATGTATGTACTTGGTTTTAATTAAGCATACGGTTGCTAGGTGACCACGTGATGAATGAAGTTCCTCTTGTAAGGAGATAAAGCTCGGCGTTGAGTTCCGCCTCTCAAAAAAGTCTCTGAAAGCGGAAAACGGAGTGTTTTAGACCAACATTCTCTCCGCTCACCGGTGGCGACGTGCCAAGCGATTGTGAAGGAAAGCTGTAGTCGGAAATGTCATAGCCTGTCAAAGCTTTATTACGAAGTTTATTTATAATTAGAGCTTTATTACTTAATTAATAATAATAATAATAATAATAAAAGCCTTCAATCAGATTCAATTGCAAAATTTAGATTCTAATACACACGTTAATATACAATATTAATTTTTTTTTTCTATTTAGTCTAGATTTTTTATATTTAGTCAGCTGAATCTGTTTGTCCAGTTATGACAAAGGTGTCTTCCAATTTTTTCCATTCTTTTCTGTATCTGGCAGTCTAGACGTGACTAGACTAGACTAGAGACTTAGACTAGAGAGACTAGACTTAGACTTAGGCTAGAAAGTGTCTAGACCATAGCGGACCCGCCGTCGCTTTTATTTATTACTTAATTATTAATTATTATTTAAAATTTATTTATTTATTAAGATATGTAAAATGTAAACCGACGGAAATCGTGTTGTATAGGCACCTAGCCACTGCTGCTTACCTTTGCCTTTGTTACCAGCCTGGTCATGGGATTCGAACCCGCAAACGTGACGGTTACAGTCAGGTGCTGTGCCGAATCGCCACGACGACAAATTCTTGTTAAATGTTATAAATTAGCTTCACGCTGTATCCCGCACATGGCAGGGTAGAACATGGCAGGGTAGGCAGAGGAAACCGTAAGAACCTAGTGTTAAGACACTCCCTCTTAATAATATACTATTATTTATAATCTAAATTTCTCATTTAGTGCCATACAAAGCATGTCTTCTGTAGTTTCAAACAGGCAAAGCTGGGTGTGGTTGTTATATTCTCGTTCGGTAGCGAATTCGAATCCGCTATCTTAGATAGCATGTCCGTTCTTTATAATCGATTAAGCTAGACGTTTGTATTACAGGTAGAAAGGTCTACATTGTTTTTTTTTAATTAATTTGTTTTATTTATCGATAGTTATAACTTTTAAGTATACCTATCTATTTAATACATTAGAAGTTTATATAAGGCCCCCTATGCTTGAGGGCCCTCAGCTTGGGGGCCTTTAGAGGGAAATTGACTCGGCATTTACGAATGCACAGAGGCCATTATTTACTATTTTTGTTTGCTTTTTTTTTTTTAAACAAGCATTAACCTGAATCCGATAAACGTAAATACAACAAAACTCTTACCATTGCTTTAAATATTAAAGACAAAACAAAAAAAAAAAGCTATAAATGATAAAAAAATCCGTCCAATTCTACCAAATTTGAGGTCACTGGCAACTTGACAACAAGATTAGCGCTCGCCTCCATTTGCGGCGGCCATTTTGGTACCAAACGTCAAACTTACAAAATGGATTCCCAAATGGTTTTAGAATTGTCCTGTCAAAAACCGCGGGAAGTTTGAAATGTAGTGATCGTCTGTACAGATTAAATATATTGTTATATGTTTAATTTATTTGCTTATTGTTGTATCGTTAGTACTAATTGTATTCTAGTAATAGAATATTTCTTTTTTGACATATCTATGTATAATTTTATTTTTTTTAATAGGCAGAATGTACATAGATGCTTAAAAGTTTATTTTGTAAAAAAACAGCGATAACACCTATTTTAAAATTCTATTGTGATTTTGTAAAGTAATAAAATTAGGGCCATTAAGGTAAACCCGACGATTGTCGGTTCGATTCCCTTTTGAGGCATGAATAGGCAAAACAGGCAATGAATTATTTTAATATCCTCGCGCTAATAAGAAAATAAAGCCCAGTGTTAAGCCTGATGTAAATTACTCTTTGGGCATTCCCACAGTTGGGCATGTCTTCGATATAAAAATAAATTAATTTTTTTGGCATATAGAGAGGCATATAAATCTCATGGGTTCGATTCCCACGAAGGGAAATTCAATTACTTTCACTATCTTCGCTCTGGCAACACGACAAAACGCGGCGTTGAGCTCCGCCATACAACACGCAATGTCTTAAAAGGCGGAAAGTGGGGAACGGAGTGTCTTAACACTAGGTTCCCTCTGCCTACCCTGCCACGTGCGGGATACGGCGTGAAGCTACAGCAATTTTTTTTATATAAAAACAATATAAGCTTTAACATGCAGCTTCACTTGCGTGGGCAAATAAATGGAAGTAATTAAGTACATTGTAAGTGTTCGAGGTGACTGACCGCAAGTAGCACCGAAACGATCGTCGTGATATAATATAGCCTATAGCCTCTGCCTCAATAAAAGGACTATTTATTAAAAAAAAAAAAAAAAATTAAAGGCTATAGTTTACTTATTTTAACTTAATCAAGTAAGTCAAGCATTAATTGTAAAAATAAATTTATAAAGAATTAAAGAATTTATGATCAATACTTTTTTTTATCCCGCACGTAGCATGTTAGGGGGAAGAAACCTGAGTGTTAACACACCTCGAACCCCGCTCTCCGCCATTCAGTACTCAACGCCGCGCTTTGCCTTGTTGCCAGAGCGAAGAAAATGGAAATAATTCATGCTCCCCTCACGGGAATCGAACCCACACACCGTCACGTTTACAGGCAGACGTTGTACCACTGAGCCATAACGGTGTATATTAATACTATATATTAACAGTTCTATAATTAATATGATATTAAAAGTGTTGTGCCGTCGTGACGCGGTGGTATAGCGTCTGCCTGTAAACTACGACGCGACGGTTTGTGGGTTCGATTCCCGTGAGGGGAGAATGAATTATATCCATTTTCTTTACTCTGGCAACGAGGCAAAGCGCGGCGTTGAGTTCCGCCACCCAACACGCAATGCCTGGATGGCGTAAAGTACGGAACGTAGTGTCTTAACACTAAGTTCATTCAACCCACAGTTCCCTCTGCCTACCCTGCCATATGCGAGATACAGCGTGATGTTAAATATATAAAATAATATATAAAAAAAAAGAAATACTTCCATTAATATTAGTATAGAACTACAGATAAGAGAATCGACGTCTTGTCTAACGAATTCCAGTCCCGTCCCAAATTGGCCGTGACGAGACCGAAACGCATCTCCGTAAAAAAAAAAAAAAATCTCAAACTATAGATCATTCAACTCGATTTGTTGAAAAAGTTTTAAGCAAAAAGCTGCCGATTGTGCTTTGTAGCGCTAAAATGATGTATTTGAAAAAAAAAAAAAAAACAAATAAAGCTTCATGCTGTATCCCGTATGTAGCAGGGTGGGGGGAGGGGGGAGATTTCCACTCGCAAAGATTCCGTAAGATTTCGGGAGATCCCCTCTTGACGCTCCCCTACAATTCACAAAGATCCTCCATTTAATTTTGTTTCTCTCTACGCTATCTATTAATCTTTTTCTATTATTAAATTAATTATTCGGGGAAATATTTAATGTAGTAGATATACCTTTTCTAATTTCTTTAGGTTTGTCCGTCAGTCTGTCTATCTCTGTAACTGTCCGAGTCACTTTTATACTATAGTAGTAATACAAAATTATGTATTAGTACTATAACTAATTACTATACAAAATAATACTAATTAATATACAAAATTAATACTAAAACTTTATATTATATCACAGAAAATCACAGACGTGGGTTTTAAGGCTACACTAAAATGGGACTGGGCTGGGCTGGGCACATTCGCCGCATGCCTTACAAGTTATGGGCAAGAATTACCTTCCTATTCACCTATTAGCTTCCAAACTCCAGAAAACGAAGCTTACCAATACAACTGACTGACTGACTGACTGACTATATATCGAAGCGTCATTTTAGCGTCCGCACTTTTTTAAGCAACTTGAGTCATTTAGCGTATCCCCATAGTAAAAGTGCCAGTTAAAGCGAAACTATAGACATGATATGTTGTTTGTATGAAATAATACCGTTATAATGGAGTCCACTTCACACGCTGCCAAAAGTGGATGGAGAAGTGAAAGCTGGGTGACTCAACACTGGACTCTCTCTCTGCAATACTCTCTCTATCTCTCTCTCTCTCTCTCTCTCTCTGTATACGGTGGTGGATTCTGTCAAAAACGGCGATGAACACCGAAGAATATAGTGATATTTGTTTTTTTTTTTTCGCTTCACGCTATACATACATATATGTACCATATATATAGCAGATAGGAAGGAACATAGTGTTAAGACACTTAGTTTCACGGTTTAATTATCGAAACATTGCGCGATTTGTTTTGTTGAAAAGTTAATTTGAAATATATTCACAGTCCACGTATCGAAAACGGCTATAGGCTATCTTCTTCTACCTAGCATTATCCCGGCCGGCGGCTGGCTTTCCTACTTAATAGACTCTATTTTGCACGGTCTTGAGCATCCTCAGTGGTTAGTTCATTGGCTCTCATGTCCTGAGCTTATATCGCTTCCTTGGGCGTCCGGGGGTCTTACTCCCCAGACCCCCGGACGCACATATCGAGGCATCAAGGCATAGCAAGGCTCATAGGCTATATTACTTTACATTGTAAACCACTGTACCAAAATATAGCCCATGGAACCTGCTCACAAAATTTTGACAGAGCGAAGCCGCAGAAGAAATCTAGTTTTTATATTAACATGTTTCTTCTGTCTACCCTGCTATATTATACAGGATGAAGTTAAAAAGAATATAAAGCATAAAAAAACACATGTCAAAGCAAGTGTGTTTTACGTCAGTAGAGGATAAAACTGGTGATGAAAAAGCCTTCGAAATTTTAATAGCACTTAAATCTTAATTGTTAAAGCTAATTGTAGTTAAGTATTTACATGGAAACTTAATTAAATTAATAGGGTATAGTTTTATTATACTTCCGGTTACATAATTTATTAAAAAAAAGTTCTTTTTTCAGGATTTGAACCTATATCTATCTAAAATATTACATATATATATATATATATATATATATATATATATATATATATATATATATATATATATATATATATATCCGCTTTTACCACCAGCACCAGGTAGGTAGAGGGAACCCGCTTTCTGCCCAACTTTTGAGACATTACATGTTGAGTGGCGGAACTCAACGCCGCGCTTTCTTTTGTTACCAGAGCGAGAAAAATGAAAATAGTTCATTCACCCCGAGGGTATGGATCGTTCTAGGCGGAGAAAGTCAATTTTTTAAATAATTTTAACTAGAGCAATTAGGCAAGTAGCCTAACATATATGTATATATACATATAATAAAAAAAACAAGCTTATAAAGTTGAAATCTATTTTAAAAAAAAACCTAACCTAAGTAAAACATGGAGTAAAGAACAACTAACATATTACTGTTTTCTTTTGACTATTTTCATAATTAATTAAACTTAAGTCGTTAGTTTGAAAATGTTAAATATTAAAAAAAAAAACAAAATGAGGGTAGGTAGCATAAAAGTTTTGATATAATATTTTATTTGGGTTGTGTGGTTAATGCTGTTAGTCCTCCAGTGACACCTGGTGGGGAGGGAAGAGGGTACTCTGTCCCCGAGAAGTAGCAAGCACTACGTGACTCCTTGATAAGAGTTGATGACAAGGGCGTCCACTACAGGACTTGGACCTTGGCTGGCGGTCGTGGGTTTGATGTTTAGGGCGTTGGGCAGAGAGTCAGGAACAGAGTGTTTTAACACTAAGTCTCTTTCTACCCTGTGATATGGGGGATACAGCGTGAATTAATTTTTTTCTTTTTTTACAAACTTCTATACTTTATCTATTCTTGGGTTCCGTAGATTTTTTTTAATTTAAAAAAGTTTGAAAGATCTTTTTTAAAATATAAAATAATCCATATTAATCGTTAACTGGTAGTTGCAGGTTCGATTCCCGTTCGAAGATTTTCTGTATGTAAATTATTCACATATCCCTGTTCTAAAAAATTACAAAAATCCTGGCGTTGAATTCCGCAACTTATCACATAATGTCTGGAAAACTTACCTTACCTTCCAAAAGCTATAGGACATGGCGAATTTTTTCATATACGATCGCCCTGATGTGGTTTCCTGAAGGGCCTACCATAACTTTGTTTGGCATCAACATGGCTTATTACTGTAACTTGTAGCGTTTAGCGTTCCGTACCTAAAAGGTAAAAACGGGATCCTATTACTAGGCCTCCGCTGTCTGTCTGTCTGTCTGTCTGTCACCAGGCTGTATCTCATAAACCGTGATAGATAGAAAGCTGAAATTTTTACAAATTATGTATTTCCGTTGCCGCTATAGCAACGAATATTAAAAAAAAAAAAAAAACATTTCATCAGCGGTATACCTACAATCATGAAATATGTACGGAACACTCGGTGCGCGAGTACTACTCGCGCTTGTTTAGCTTCACGCTGTATCCCGCATATAGCAGGATAGACAGTGGGAACCTAGTGTTGAGACACTCCGTTCCCCGCTCTCCGCCTCGGGATTTTGCGGGTCGAGGTACGAAGTTCAACGCCACGCTTTCACAAGTCACCATAGCGAGAAAATTAAAATAATGAATTCTCCCCTCATAGGAATCGAACCCACGACCGTCGCGTATAGTCAGACGCTGTGCTGCTGCGCTACAATGGCCTCTGTAATTTGTTGTATTACTTATATTTGAAATTGATGGTACACGAAATGGCGGCATTATACAGCGTGTATAGAAATATATAATAAATCATTCCATAAAGTAATCGTGGAAAAAAAAATACTAATTGTCTATTAGGCGCATGAGAAGATGATACATGAAGGATGCTGGGCGAAGATGTATAACTTAAAATTTACTTATATTTTGATAGATAGCGGTACTTGAAAGAGGAAATAATATAGGATGCCACTTCTTCTTCACGCTGTATCCCGCTTATAGCAGGGTAAGCAGAGGGAACCTAGTGCTTAGACAAATGTCTAAACACTAGGTTCCCTCTATGTAATGTTCTGTGGCGGAACTCAACGCCACGCTTGGTCATATGTTATGTCACCGTGTGTGACTGACATTATAATATTTTTTTACTATATAAAAGAAATATATGTATCTACATACTATATAATCAAATTTATATCCTATAAAACAGTTTGATTCACAACGGTTGAATAAAATACGGTCGTAGGTTCAATTTCCATTAAAAAAAAAAAGAAAAAGTCCCTGTCTAACCTGCTACATGCGGGATACAGCGTGAATTTAAATAATCTTATCAAAAAATGATCGTAGGCCACTTTTCTAATGACCTATGAACTAATCTGTAGTTGTACATTTTGTTCTCGGATTCTCATGTTGGTATCATTGAAACTGTCAAATTTGACAAACGATGTGTCTATGCTTTGAAGTGTTTTTTTTTTAATATAATTAGTGGATTTTGGTTTAAGATATCATTTATTTGTGCCACAGACTGATTTTTTATCATTTGTTTATTTAGATAGTGGAAGGCGTAACGTAGAGAGAAATATATTTAAAAAAAAATACTTTTGAGGATCGTTGTGGCGCAGTACTACAGCGTCTGCCTGTAAGCGTAACGGTTTGTGGGTTCGATTCCCATGAAGGGAGAGTGAAACATTTTAATTATTTCCCCTCTGGCAGTTCCTCTGGAAGTTGCCGCAGCGTTCAGTTCCGCCACTTTACACGCAATGCCTTGAAAGGCGGAAACCGGGAACGGGGTGTCTTAGCACTAAATTCCTACAGCCTACAGTTCCCTCTGTCAATCCTGCTACGTGCGGGATACAGCGTGAAGCTAAAAAACAACGTAAAAAAAATAAAAACCATATTTACATCGTCTGTTCTGCACCTTTGTTCACAAACTTAATGACTTTTCATTGAGCATCTTATATCTTGGAGTTCCACATGATAAGTTCCGTACGTTTGATTTATATATCATGGGAAAATGCACATGCTGAGTGAAATTGCTAATGCACCATGCCCATATAGTTTGGAGGTAGCGTAGGAGGGGGAAGGGGGGTCGATTGGGCCGTGTCCACCCTGGATTTTTTTTAGTTTGGTGCCCATCTAATTTAAAGAGCTAAAATAGATTATTTAAATGCCAATATGGGTTTACTTGTTGAGAAGTTTTGGAAACTGTGCTATAGGTATACATATAATGTCACAATGCTTCCTTTTTTTTTTTTTTAGAAATCATATACATATATACGAGTCCTGCACTTTGCGCCAACTCTCTGCATCAAGCTGCATCGAAATTCTTATATGCTTTATACAACTTATTTTGTTGTTAGCATCTCTGTCAGAAGGATTTGAACCCGAACAAGGCCCTCTGCGTTCAAATTATCACATATATATTTTCTTTAAGCATTTTTCTTTCTACAGTATGGATTATCGCTTTAAATCTCATACATTCTCTCTTCAGTCTTCATTAACGCTTTAAAAGCATAAAAATCTCATACAAAACAAAAATTGTCACAAAATTCGAACCTGCACCCAACCAACTCCGCAACTGTCCTCCAAATCTCAATACTTAAACAAAACAAATACATTTTAAATGGAACATGCAGAACCACAATCCGTCTGAGAGCGTTGCGGCTACAGTGTGTAACTGCAATAAAGATTAGCCTGGACTACTTTTAGTTACTTATTTAACATATAATTTACTTAAAAGCTTTCAAATGTATTGTTTCTGTTGGTTTAGTGGTTAAGTTTGGTTAAGTTTAGCCGCAGATCGTAGGTTTGATTATTAAAAATATTTATACTCTATATATATATATCTCTATCTATATACTATATATATATATATATATATATAATATATATATATATATCTATCTATATATCTATCTATATATATATAATATGTCTATTATATATATTATATATATATATATATACTAGCTGCACCCGCAATTTTGTCTACGTGAGAAAGTAAATTCCATGTTTTAGCAGTTTCGTCGTAAAAAATACTTTAAATTGTTATATATCTTTTATTTATGGACCGATTGAAATAAAACTTACTCTAAACATTGAGTTAACTTATCATAATACAATAGTGAACACTGAATTTGTATTGGTTAAGCCGTTCCTGAGATTAGCATGCACAAACGCACAGACAGACATAAAAATTAAAAATATATATATTTTAATATCTGTATCTTCTATGTACAGACGGCTATCAACTACATATATGCGTGGTAAGTTTGGATAGTCCATTTATGAAAAAACTTTTTTCAGTTAAAATATATATTATTTACATTAACATATATTAAATTACATTATATATATATCTAATATATATATATATATATATATATATATAATATAAATATATATATATCTATTATCTATATATATATATATATAATTATATATATAATATATATATATATATATATATATATATATATATATTAATATATATTATATATATCTATATATATATATATATATATAATATAATCTATATTATATATATATATAATATCTATATGTTTGTTTACATATAGCTGTTTTTATCTTTATTCAAATAGGCTATTACAAGCACTTTCGTATCAATTAATATGTGTCAGTATTGTCAGTCCTAGTAGAAGCTGCCACCAGCTCGGAGAGCAGTTCTGCTGAGAGGAGCTGGCGAGAAACTCAACAGTTGCTCTTTTTTGTATTTTACAATATATTTGCAACTGTGGATATATATACATATACAATACATACATATACCTATATATATATATAATATATATATATATATATATATATATATATATATATATATATATATATATATATATATATATATATGTATATATATATATATATATATATATATTATATATATATATATATATATATACCTAAAATTATATTAAATATTCTTAGCTTAGCTTTAAATAGGCTGTTTAACTGTAGGTCATAGATTCGAATAGAGTACCTACCTATACACTAAAAAACGATGTTCCCAAATTGATATGGAAACAGGTTCAAACGGGCTTTTACATTTTATAGCCCACAACGAAGTCACAGGCTACAACTTGTCAATTATAAATATAAAAAAATTATCTCTACTCCTATATTATAAAAATAATATACAGCTGAAGAGTTTCTTTGTTTATTAGAACGCGCTAATCTCAGGAACTACTGTTACCATGTTTTTTTTATTGTGTCGAATAGTCCGTTTATTGAGGAAGGCTATAAGCTATAGACTATAGACTATGTAACAGAGAAGCAATAGAAAAAGTTTTGGATTAAAGTCAACACTAGTTACTTACAAAATGCGATAAATAAATGAAAATTGAAAGCAAATATCTTATTTATACTCTCAAAAACGGTCACCCTCCATATTACAGCTGGACCCATCGTCGCTTAACAATTAGATTATAACAGATACGGTGTATTATATATGGGGTGTAAACTTATACCGAATTCACGAATCACGGTTCATTAATTATTTATATATGAATTTATACTTCATTATTCAATATTCTTCTTCTTCTTCGTCGTTTTCTTCATTCCTGATGGTCGTGCCGGTTCTGATAAGCTGGAGTGGTGGGTGGAGGAGCTCTCGAGATGTTGCCGTACCACCTTTTCTTCAGCTTGCCAGAGAGACCAGTTATATCAGACCAGCGGCAAGTTGATCGGCCTCCAGGTCTTTTACCGTCTACTTTGCCAACACAAATCATTTTCTCAAGATTAATTTCGAGCTATATGGCCAAAGTAGATGAAGTCAGAAGATTCTTTGGTAAACGGTAGTGGAGAGTCTGGTATTGATATTCAATTGGCTGAGGATAGATTTGTTGGTCTTTTTTGCTGTCCATGGAATGCCCAGCATCCTCCTTCAGCACCATATTTTAAAAGCATCTAATTTTTTATGAATATATATATATATATATATATATATATATATATATATATATATATATATATATATATATATATATATATATATATATATATATATATATATATATATATATATATATATATATATATATATATATATATATATATATATATATATATATATAATGAAAAATACAATTTATAAAAAATTTACAAACTTAAGTTTACGTTCGTATTTACTTATTTTGTTTTAAATAAAAAAAAATAACTATCGATATAAGTTTGTAATGGTTTTTTTGCCAACTTTAAGTCAATGGGAAGTACCCTTAAGGTTTTGTTATGATAACTTGTTGAAACAAGCAAAGACAGACAGACAGACAGACAGACAGACAGACAGATTTTTGGTTTTGAGATACAGGCGCCAAAATGAAAATCTATACTTTATATATAAATGAAAAGCATTTTTTATTGAATAGCCCATTGTTGGAGGAAGGCTATAGGCTATAGGCTATAGGCTATAGGCTATATTACAACACCTGTACACTTTTCATCGTATAAATGTCACGCGTATACAACACGCGGTCGAAGCAGCAAACGAAAACTAGTCTATATATTAAATTAGGATTCGAACCCACGACAGTCCCGTTTACAGTCACATCTATGGAACTACTATATCACATTTCTAGGGGGTTGGTAACGGTTAGTTTAACCGATAATTGATAGATTGCGAGGATCCCTAATTTTGTCATCGAGTACTTATACTGAAGTGGTATATATATATATATATATATATATATATATATTATATATATATATATATATATATATATATATATATATATATATATATATATATATATAAAAGTAAATAAGTAAAATATTAGTACTAACGAAGCGAGGCGAAGTGTCATTTTTGAAAAATGTTTTTTTTTTTTAAATCGACCTTAGCGTACGTTAATAAGTATATCCGATTGGAATCGTGTTATACGGACACTTTGCCACTTGTACATCTACATTTGTGAGCTTGGTGAAATTCGAACCCCAGTCCCCTAAACAAAAGAGAGTCCCTAGAGACCGATAATAGATGATGTGGAATAAAAATTATTACTTAAACATATATTAAATAATCAAATTAGTATTACTTATATTGAGATGTTCAAGAGGGATCCGGATTCTAGGAAAGTGTTATGCAAGAAGGTATATATATATATATATATATATATATATATATATATATATATATATATATATATATATATATATATATATATATATATATATATATATATATATATATATATATCCACAGTTGCAAATATATTGTAAAATACAAAAAAAGAGCAACTGTTGAGTTTCGCCAGCTGCTCTCAGCAGAACTGCTCTCCGAGCTGGTGCTAGCTTCTAGTAGGACTGACAATACTGACACTTATATTAATTGATACGAAAGTGCTTGTAATAGCCTATTTGAATAAAGATAAAAACAGCTATATATAATCAAACAGCTTCACGCTGTATCCCGCAAAATCAAAATTTACGTGTTGTTTGGCGGAACTCAACTCCGCATTATGTATTACAATAAAATAACCTCAAAAAAGACCTAAGAGAATAGAAAATAGTGTTTTATCACTACACAAGCTTCTCTCCGCTTATCCCGCTATATGCGGGTTAAAGCGGGATACAAAAGAAATTCTTTTAATGACTGGCTACCTCTCGCTTTAGCTGTCCTTATGGTAAAACTAAGGGCTTTATATCATTGCGGTACATTTCATCGAGAAGCGATTTTTGATTCCCACTTAAGTTAATACTAGCGACCTCTTCCCGACTTTGCTTAGATATATATATATATATATATAATATATATATATATATATATATATATATATATATATATTATATATATATATATATATATATATATATATATATATATATATATATATATATATATATATATATATTAATATATATTATTTTTTCTAACGATTAAAATATTCTTCAATAAATATATATTATTTTTTCTTTTATGTACAATAGAGAATAAATAAAAATCGGCTCTTCCTTTCCGGAAATTACAAAGAAAATTAGACAAAACTTTTAAAATCGTGAAAACAACTATATGTATTTGAAAACAGTTATTTTCAAATTACAAGCAGACAGTTCAATTTTATATATATATATATATATATATATATATATATATATATATATATATATATATATATATATATATATATATATATATATATATATATATATATATATATATATATATATATATATATATATATATATATATATATATATATATATATATATATATATATATATATATATATATATATATATATATACCAATCAACGTGCGTTGTCTCGAATCAGGACAGAGAGTAGAGAACAGTGTTTAGACACTAGCTTCTCTGCCTTCTCTGCTATATGCGGGATACAGCGTGAAGCTGGCTAAAGATACTTATTTTCTTTTAAAAAAAGTACTTATCTTGTTAATTTTTTTTTACGATTTAATGTGAAATAATAATGACAAATAAAATTAAATTTAAATAGGGCTATAGAGGTTTATCCCGCATATAGCAGGATGGGCTTAACCTAGTGTTAGGACTCTCCGTTCCTCATATATCACCCAAATTTCAATACATTGCGAGTGGCGGAACTCAACGCCGGACTTTTTAATACTAGAGAGAAAAAAAAATTCAATGTCATTAAGTAATGAAGACATTCTTAAATGATTTATTGTATACAGTTAAATTTTGTGTTTTCTCCCAAGAAGCTTTTAACATGCATTGGGCGTTACTTTTTTAATGTATTTTTGTATTACATCGTAAATGTTATGGTTTTTTTTTTTAATTGTTTTTTTTTTATATAAAAAAGTTTTGATTGTACTTTAGTATTTAATAATCTGTGCGTAAGATTGAAAAAAAGAAGCAAATTTAAGAAAGTTATAGATTTGACTTATACAGATTATAACATCTTAATAACATTTAAGGATATATATTGATTTATAATACTTTCTTTAGTTATCTCACATTTTTCTTCGTTTGTTTCAGAACTGGTCTGAAGCTACGTCAACTTACCGATGGCCGCCATCTTGTCCAAATAATATACACACCAAATGGCGTGATACAAGATTGCGAATACATAACCGAAGGGAAGACAGCTAGAAATTTTCTAAAAACATTAAGAAAAGAATTAAAATTGGCGCTAGACGAAGAAACTTTCCGATTACAGGAGAAAAAAACAAAAGCAGACAACAATGAAAAATTTTACCGCCATTTTGGCAATGTGACGTTTCAAATTTTAAAAAATGGCGAAAGTTTACCGCCAAACATTGGGTCGTGGTTCAATTATGACAGATTAAAAAATGAATGTTTCGAGCGTCACGAAGAAATAACATATATGATGGAGCATAAAGAAGATTCTGGACTCACAAGGTATTTATTATCTGTGCCCATCAAATCATTCACATTTGCACGAGCTTTATACACACATACTATATGCCTACTTAATTAAATTTATGCCAATGCAATGACCTCTTTTATACTGCACACCTTTGGATCCCGCGTTTCTATATAAGGATAGGTTTTTTTTTCTATAAGTCAATTCTAAATTAATAGATAAAACGATGCCATTTTAAATGGCGAGATTTAATAGATACGGAAAAGAATGCGCACAGACAGACAAAGTATATGTACACATATATATATATATATATATATATATATATATATATATATATATATATATATATATGTATATATATATATATATATATATATATATATATATATATATATATATATATATATATATATATATATATATATATATATATATATATATATATATATATATATATATATATATATATATATATATATATATATATATATATATATATATATATATATATATATATATATATATATATGAGACTTATTTATAATCTTTTTTGCGTTACTTCGTTAACATATATGTTTAAATATTATATTATATTTTTTTTTTAGTCTATAATTAATGCACGTTATTATTGCACGGTTATCATATTTGGCTTTATAATTTTCATCCTTGGTTACTTTTTGATACGAAATTTAAAAATATGTTAATGTTTTTTTCTTAATAATAAAAATCTGTGCATAGAAAATGATAAAATAAATATTTTTTTACATAAAAAAAAAAGATTAGATTCGTTATCCAACAAATTAATTAAGTATAATAATTTAAAATATTATCACCTATCTTTACATTTTTTTTTTATTTTTTATAAAAAAAATTGCCAGTCTTTCTCTTATCTTACAGCGGCTCTCCTTAGTTAGATCTATCACCTTCCGATCATCTCTACGATCTCATCTGCTTTTGGTTTTGGTTACTTACCACAATACTTCCGAAGTCCTCAGTCTTTTTGCTTGCCATACAAAATACTGAACTCTGGTGCCATTCGTGCGCGGATGACAGGTCCCGCAGGTCGCTCAGGGAGAATTTTATTATGCCTGGAACGAAATGGTGTGGTGCTGGTCAATTGGCGGAGAGATACAACGATTTGGGAGCGGAGAGAAGAGAAGACATGTGCTGCAGGAGTCACGACAATTGCAAAATGAACATCGGCGCTTTTCGGCGAAGATTCGGCTTGTTTAACTATCGGCCGTATACGATCTCGCACTGTAGATGCGATAGGAGGTTGGTTGATTTTTATCCTTCTGGGTTTAACCTTCTTTTTGGTGGCTTCGGGTGCTAGTGTAGTGCTAATGCCTTTTTGGGTGATGTGCTATATATATATATATATAATCTGTGTTAAACTCGGTATGTATTTATTACTCGGTTACCAGTCGTAAACTAATAAAACCAACTACTCAAGACGCGACGCGATGAACTTATCAAAAATTTTATTAAGCGCGCCGGAATATTTGTAACTGACATTATCAGGTATATTAGCTATAAAATGTAGTGTGATCTACGTAGGCAGGTTTACAACGTCGTATGGTGGTATGACGGATCGTTTTATTTATGACAAACTTAAAACACGCCGGTGGTCGAGGTCATTACATTGGCAGCTTGTGTCACTGGTATGCCATGGTATTATTATGGGGACATTGACAATTGACAGAACGAAACGCGATTCCATGGATTTACTTCGGGTGCCTGGCACCAAATGGTGTGGCAAGGGCTACTCGGCAACCAGATATTCCCAACTGGGTGGCTACACCAGGACAGACAGGTGCTGTCGTGTCCACGACCTGAGATGCCCGTTTTGGATTGGCGGCATGGAAAAGAAGTATGGACTTTACAATTGGCGTATAAATACCCTAATGCATTGCAGATGTGATGAGAGGTTTGTATTCGGTCTACTTACAGTACGTATGAAGTAGTTGCTAGATTATATGTATATAGATAGATAGTCTTGACGTGTACAGATAGTTTTATCAGGATTTATGTGTTTTTGTTTTATCTATGGTTAAGATTGTGTGTTTTTTTGTGTGTTTTATGGTTTGTGTTTTGAATTTAGAATATTTTTTAAGCTGTTAATGTTAAAGTGGAAATCGTATATATTTATAGCTATTTCCATATAAAGTATAAATAAAAAAAATTATAATAATATTTAAGCTATACCATTTTGCTTTAACAGTCTGTATATATTTAATTAATTTTTTTTTATCTGTATAGAGATTTTAAAAGTTGAACATTCAAATGTATATACGGAAATTTTCTATGTTTGTAATTCTTGCATTTTTATGTTGCTTGCTTATGTGTGTGTGTGTTTATTTTATTTTAATCTAGTATATAGATAAGGTAAGTTTTTTGGAGCGTATTTTTTCTATATATATATATATATATATATATATATATATATATATATATATATATATATATATATATATATATATATATATATATATATATATATATATATATATATATATATATATATATATATATATATATATATATATATATATATATTTAATACATGACTTAGAAAAGATTACAATATAGTAAATAAATATATTCTTAAAAACGAATAAAAAAATTACGCAGCGTGATTCGAACCCGCGTCACTTGGAAACCGTTCACTCTCTGACCACTAAGTCATACGTTATTATTAAGCTACGTCGATATTCTAATACGTTTGTATTTTTTATAAGATAGTTCACGCTGTATCCCGCATATAGCAGGGTATCTAGTAGTGAAGACACTCCGTTCCCCGCTTTCTGACTTTCAAGGCACTGCGTGTTGAGTGGCGGAACTCAACGCTGCGCTTGATCTTGTTAACACAGCGAAGATAATAGAAATAATTCATCCTCCCCCCACCATTGGAATCAAACCCGCATACCGGCAGACAATGTGCCGCTGATCCGTCGTTCACGTAGACTTTATGACGTTTGCTTTTGCATCTAATTTCTTCTCTCTCTCTTAAAAGTCTCTCTTAAAAAGTTCTACATTAAAAATTGTAAAAATCTCCCTACAGAGATGCTAACAACGTTATAAGTTGTATAAAGCATATAAGAATTTCTACGCAGCGTGTTAAAGAACGCATGGCTTAGTGGCAGAGCGCTTGGACGGTCTCCATGAGGCGCGGGTTCAAATCTTACAATTATTTTATTATATCAACATCAGTATCCCACTATTATTGATATATACAATTAATACCGATCATAGTTTCTGTCTTTACATCTAAGGCGACCTCTAGACATGCTAGTCTTCGAAGTAAATTAGACTCCATATCCTCCCCTTCCCTTCCCTTCTATAGCTGGACCTGGATCCAGTACAAATATAATGTATCAATACGAGTCAGGAGTTCCTGAGAATATTGACCAAGCGCGGCGTTCAGTTCCGCCACACAACGGGCAATTCGAAATTTGAATTGGAAATTGGCGGAATGTCTTAACACTAGGTTTTCTCTACCTTAATAAGCTAGGTACAAACTGAATTAAACCTACCTCTGTCATAACATTCATTAAGCAATACAAACCATATGTATGGCCCAATAAAAAAAACCGTCCAAGCATTCAAATGATTAAATTAATTGAGTCATTTCCTTGGACGCGGTGAAAAAAGAATAAAAAGCAAATTATATATATATATATAATAAAATAAGTAATAATAAAAAGTAACGCTGTCCTGTCGTCGGTGAGATAAGAGAGAGAGGAGAGGAATGTATGGAGAAGTGTTCTTTTGCTTTGGGTATGTAGTTTCGAAAATATATATATATATATATATATATATATATATATATATATATATATATATATATATATATATATATATATATATATATATATATATATATATATATATATATATATATATTGCATTCAACCGATTTTAGTTCAGTCTATATATTAATACGTGAATCAAAAACTTTTGACCCCTTTTTAAGAAAATTACGCGGACGGAGATGTATGAAATTTGGCACATTTATACAGTGTGTGTGTGTGTGTGTAGGAGAAGTGCTGAACGCTAATATTCTCCAATAACAATGCTTATAAAGTACATTAAATCAATAAATAAAACGTTACACACACTACCATATGTTTGACCATATAGCTTCAGTATAAGGTGACATACACGTTGCTATGGCAACGCGTATGTCAGGCGTCAACGGTTCCTCTAATATGTGTAAATACTAAATAGGCTGGCGGTATTTCATACGATTTAATCGGATTACGAATAGTGCGGCGTTAAACTACATTACATAATATACAATAGATAAAGCACATATGTTGAAAATAGAAAATTAGATTTCATACTTTTTATAGTGAATTTCTAGAAAATTCTAATTTTACACAAAAATGGGATAGGCCTTTTTCTTTCTAATGATTGAATATATAATTACTGACCGATCGATCACTTTGCAATAGTCCATCACGGATAGACTATAGACTACTTTTTTTTAGACTATATAGAAAAATAAAAAAAAACAATATAAAATTTTTATTAAAAGCCTACTCCACTCCATCCCGAGTCACGACAATCAAATAACCTGATACCCATCATACCTTCTAATTGGTGTCTATAAATTATTTTGTCCGTCTGTTTGTTGTTCACATGTATATTTTGAAGCTTAATTATATATATATATATATATATATATATATATATATATATATATAGATATATATATATATATATATATATATATATATATATATATATATATATATATATATATATATATATATATATATATATATATATATATATATATATATATATATATATATATATATATATATATATATATTGGCTTAACTTAATAATCTAGACTTTTTGGGAAAACGAACACAGATACTTAAAATAATCAAATATCAATTACTGACATTTTAATTAAAAAATATCACTTTTCAGACGAACATATGATAAGTTTGTCTGTACGTGTCAATAACATAGGGCATAGTGCCCCAACACTATGTAATATATACTTTGTTTTACTTTTTAAATTTGTGAACTTGAACCTGGTGACTCTTGACCTGGTGCTCTAACCACTGAGCCACGTTTCACTTATTTACTTTAAGGCGTTGCTTATTTGTTTTTTATTTTAAATTATGTTCTTTTTGACGCCATCGTGACTCAGTGGTCTAGAGTACTATTATTATTGTTTAGCTTCACGCTGTATCCCGCATATAGCAGCATTGCAGCGGGAAACTAGTGTTAAGACACTCCGTTCCCCACTAGCTTTGGAGGTATTGCGTGTTGGGTGGCGGTACTCAACGCCGCGTTTTATTTTGTTAAGCTAGAAAAAAGATAATAATTCATAATTCATTCCTTTATAAATTCTTATATCAATCTGTCGCGATTATAGTTCGTTCCATAGAAAAACCAACTAGCAAGTACCAGGACGTCATAGCCGACCAAGAGATCGTCACTATAGACTATAGAGTATTCTATTAATGGTATACAACTCCCCCCTCATAGGAATCGAACCCGCACCTTAATTTACAACCGTTCTAAGGAAGAATTAAAAACAAATTATATGTAACAAAAAAATGACTACAAACACTCAAGAGATCTCTCAAAAAGGCCTTAAAAAAAACCTTACAGCATCCCAAAAATCTTTAAGAGTTTTATTAGATGAAAGGTATACTTTGGACCATAGAGCAGGTTCTATGTAGAAATGTTATATACATTTATATTAACACGATAGTAGTAATATACCTAGGAACTATATCGGATGGAAGTGCCTCGACATGTCTATGCCTGGAGCTAGACCACCCGGAAGCCCAAGGAAGCGATGGCTGGATGTCGTGACGCTGGACATGAGAGCCAATAGATTATCCACTGAGGATGTTAAAGACCGTGCAAAGTGGAGTAGGCTTAGTCGGAAGGCAGACCCTGGCAAATACGCCGGGCCTAATGCCAGGCAGAAGAAGATAGTGGTATAGTAGTTCCAAGAAAGCTCCTATAAGACAAGTAACAAGGTACCGTAGGGAAAAATTTACAACAAAGTATATATATATAGTATGTCTTCTCCGCTTACTTTATATACAGGATGCATTGTGAATGTAGATGATGAAGAACTAAAAATAAAGAGAAATAGCGGGAACAGATTATATATAGTATTTAAAAGAATAATTAAAAATATGGCAGCTACAATTTATCAATACAAGAGCAATATATAGTATTTCTAATGTAAAATGAATAATGTTACGTATGAATAATGTTAAAATTATCGCTTGCTTTGGTTAAAAGGCACAGTGCGGCGTTGAGTTCCGCCACTCCCACACGCAATGTCTTGAAAATTGGACAGAAAATGGAGAAAAGAGAGTCTTAACACTCTCCCTCTATATCCTACTATGTATAGTATACTATTACTATTTATTTTATGTATAGTATACTATTACTATTTATTTGTGTATTTAGCGAGACACAAGCCACTTCCAAAATCACAATTCTATGGGATTTATTAAATATAGATAATCAATGTCAGAAATGCGATTTTGAACTTTCAGTTCTTTACAATAAAGTGCTTTTTCAAACAACAACTATTAATTTCTTTATCAAACCCAAAATTTAGAGATCGGCTCTAATGATATACCAATAAATACATTTTTTTTCCACTATTTAATTGTAAGCGTCAAAGTTGTAGCTTTTTTCTAATGTCGTCGCTTTCGTGGTCTATTTCTATTATGGGGTTCAATTCCAGTTTGGGGAAATTAAAAAAAAAATTATATAGGTTAGTCCATTTACTGGGGAAGTATTAATAGGCTATAGACGGCTATAAAGGGTATTCGTTTCAATGTAAAAAAGTAAAAGTACCTGCTAGCCGCTAGTGTGAGCAAATTTTATATAGGCATTCAAACACTCAATAATTTCTAATACTAATGAAAGCTTCACGCTGTATCCCGCATATGGCAGGGTCGGCAGAGGGAACCGTAGGTTGAAAGAACCTAGGGTTAAGACACGTCCGTTCTCCGCTTTCCGCCTTTCGGAACATTGTGTGTTGAGTGGCGGAACTCAACGCCGCGCTTTGCCTTGTTGCCAGAGCGATTAAAATGAAAATAATTCATTCTCCCCTCAAGAGTTATAGTGTGGAACTCAACGCCGCGCTTTGCCTCATTACTAGAGATGCGCCGACAGGCCACTGTCATAGTCGACGACTAGTCAGCCAATAGTCGGCCAAGAGAGCCTGCCGGCTATACAGCTCTTTTTATTTTTTTGCTTATTTATCATATAATTACTGTTTTTTTTAAATCTCCTAAAATTTTCAATGTGTCTGCCTGTGTCTATAGTTACATGAAAGTAAAATATATTGATGACGTCACCAATAATTTTTTTTTACTTTAGATAAAACTTCGTGTTCTCTAAGAACAGCCGCTCACTACGCTAGCAGGCTAGGCTAACAAAGCTAGCAGGTCTATAAAGATTCGGTGCATATTTTTGGTAGTGTTGCCAAAAAAATGTCACATATATCCGTCTTTAATGATGGAGATACCCTGAGACCATTTGGGCTTCTATCGCTCTCGTCATCTCTCATGGGATTTTTCAATTAATCACAAATTACAACTAGTCCAGCTAGTCGGCTGCTACTTATTAGCGAAATAAGGAAATGTAAATCATGAATTACCCCGAGAAGGAATCGAACCTGCAACCGCGCGATCGCAGTCTAATAATAAAGCTACACTCCCATGTGTTTAGAGCAATTTCATAATTACACAGAAACGTGATTAAGAGCTAGCATTAAACGGAAGTTATTAATAACAAGCCATTGATAGACTATTTCTAGAGAATTTAGAAGTTTCTGGCAACATTTTTACTAGTATTATAGCTTTTGCCCGCACCTTCATCCATGGTGTCCTTACCATTTATTATCCCTCCATTTTACCCTAATTAGGGGAGAAATTTGCCCATTTCACATAAACAGGAACTATTATATATTTCACATGAACCTGTACACCAATTATTGTACTATTAAGTCCAGAAATGAGAAATTTTCCACACAAATTTTACCCTTCCATTTTTCCCTTTTAGGGGAGGATTCGTCTACATTTGTCCCATTTCGTCTACATAGATCGTCTTCTAGTAAAAAAATCAGAAGTTTCCATATAAAGTTTACACCTTTTAACCCATTATATATCATCGCACGACTGGAACTAAGCCCAGTTTCGGCTGTGCGTTGATATATATAAGTCAGTCAGTCAGTAATAAAAAGTATATATATATATATATATATATATATATATATATATATATATATATATATATATATATATATATATATATATATATATATATATATATATATATATATATATATATATATATATATATTAACTAAAAACTAATTTTGATGCAATTTTGTTTCTGTACTAACATTTTGATTTAAGTAAGTATAAAATGTTGACTTGCCTCATCACACACAGCGGGGTGTACATATTTTTGACATTGACATTGACATTTAATTATTAATAAGATTCGCGGAATTTCCTTGCTATATAAAATAAGCAAGAAGTTAATAAAAATAAATAAAAAATAGCTTCACCTGTATCCCGCACATAGCAGGGTAGGCAGAGGGAACCTAGTGTTAAGACACTCCGTTCCCAATATTTCGCCTTTCGGAACATTGCGTGTTGAGTGGCGAAACTCAACGCTGCACTTTGCCTTACTACCAGAGCGAAGAAAATGAAAATAATTCATTCTCCCCTCACGGGAATCGAACCCACAAACCGTCCGTCTGCGCCACGACGGTCCCTACTAAAAATTGTTATTTGCTTTTTTCTTAGCTTCACGCTGTATCCCGCATACAGGATAGGCTGAAGGATAGCATAGATACTCTCCATCTAGTGTTAAGACACTCCGTTAACCGCTTTCTGTCTACCGAGATATAGTGTGGAACTTTAACGCTCTTTAAACGCCATTAAATAATTATTTCTCTCGTCATGAGAATCGAACCCACAACCGTATCTATAGCAAGTAAATATATATATATATATATATATATATATATATATATATATATATATATATATATATATATATATATATATATATATATATATATATAGATCAGAGCGGTTGTACGGCTTAAAAAGTATATATGTACATATTACTTACTTGTAAGTATATCTATATATCTATATATTTACTTTTTAAATATTAGTATGTTAATGTAGCGATAACTTGACGCGGAGCTTGTTTAGCCTAAGTTGCTAGTAGGGGGGAGGGCTCAGAGCAGTCCCTGGGACTTGTGAGTGCGACTCAAGTGTAAGTTGAAGGAGTCCCCACTGACCGAGCTCCTCTCTCCGACACCAACTATCAAATGATTCTACTAGTGCTTGTGCATTCAAAGAAAGTTCTATAAATGAATTGATGATGGTTCTAGACAGGTCTTTTAGCAAACCATAGAGAGATTTCTCTGTTCTACTCTACCTAATACTTCAGCCATATATAAATTAACTCTAAATATAACGTGGTAACGCGAATAAATGAATAAATAGACTAAAAAGTAAATAAATAACAGGCATACCAACTGAAACGGTCACCTCTCTATTAACAAGGCACAAACCAAACATTAATCCTCCATTATAAAACCACAAAAGGGATTTCCAAGCGAATAAACACAAAAATAGTTTCTGTAACAAAAGAAAACCACCCTTAGTTGACGATAATTTATGTATTGACGTATTTAACCTCCCGCGCTTTATTCGCAGATTATAAATCCTGTGAAGCGTATAGATAACGCATAGCCAAGGTAAGGTGGCGTTTTGACAGCCATTTTGGCGGGAAATGCGTCGTTATAATCTGTCGTTTAAAAAATAAATTTAATATTCGTATACGTACAAAAAGATATTTTAGTTTGTTTAATGAACGTAGAATTATATTAAAAAAAATATTTAATTACAAGCGTTTCTTTTTTATTGCTGCAGTATTTAATTTGTGTTTTATTCGCATATTGTAAATAGTGTGAAGCGTGTGGATATGATATGTTAGTAAGATGGCGATTTTGACAGCGATTTTGATGGTAATTACCTTAAAAGACGTCTGTTCATGCGTGCTGAGTGGCGGAACTCAACGCCGCGCTTCATCTACCAGAACTATTAAATGGAAATAATTGAAATATTTCCCTGAGTGGGGAAGTGTGTTCAATTTAATAAATTCTTTTTCTTCTTATTAATATAAAGATAGCAATTAGAATAGGAGAAGTTATTCTAATGGTTTAGTTAATAGCTAATCAACAATATCTTAAAATATTATGTTTGTATTAAATAAATCTAAAATTACATTCTTTATTAAACATATTATTTTATTTATATATATGTATATAATTTTACTATCCAATGCTTCATCAAGGTTGCATATTGAACGGAAATGTTGGAAAAAAAAATCGCCAAATATTTATAAAAATATATATTTTTACATGACGATGAACACACAACAACATAAAACCTCCTTTGTTTCAACTTTAAAAAGCATATTTAGTCTATGGTTTCCGCGCCATTAGCCGCGAATTCGGCGCGAATTTCGAATTTCGAACGTCTCACAAAGGAAGTGTCAACTTGTCATATAAACGGCCAATGCCAGAAAAAAAACATGGCGAATTTATAAGGGCGTGAAGATATTGATAAAAATAAATTGAGTGTACACTTCAAGTGTTTCGATAAAAAGCGCAAACGTATCTAGAGGGTTTTTTTTTAAGTGATAATAATATATTTACACGTGATTGACGCCATTGTGACGTAGCGTGTTAAGGGAAAGTACACGCAACGGTTGCGGGTTCGATTTCTTATTAAAAACATGTTTTTATGACATAATTTTAAACGCAGCGTTAAAGTCCGCAATTATAAGTTATACACGGAGAACATATATATATAATTTATTTAACTTTACGATATATATTAAGAAACCTATATTAAGACATTCCGTTCCCCACTTTCTGTCTTTCAAGACATTGCCATTAATGACAGAAGCTGTGCCTATGCGGCATGAAGCCCTCTTTTTTTAATTTATATATATATATATATATATATATATATATATATATATATATATATATATATATATATATATATATATATATATATATATATATATATATATATATATATATATATATATATATATATATATATATATATATATATATATATATATATATATATATATATATATATATATATATATATATATTACCATATCTATATATTATATAAGCTGACGTAATTTGCTGCAATAAAAGAAATTATATTTATTTTTATAAAACCTTGATTTTTATTATTTCTAGAATGAGCAAAACAATGCTATATATATATATATATATATATATATATATATATATAAATTCACAAGCAAACCAAGACATTAAATACAGTTCATTTCCCCAATCCCTTCTACAAGCGTTAAGTGCCTTGGTTAAGGGCAACCGTCAAACATCGACTCAATGCGGGATTAGAACCGGGATTAACCGTACAATGCTATATATAACAGTGGCTACAACACCTACTCGTATGTCCAAAAAAAGATTTGGCGAATTCTTTGTATTTTTGCCTATTTTTTCTGTTAAAAAACTAATTTGGAGATTCAGAATTCAGTGAAGAAGCTACTTGGCCTTCTATGGACTCACCGTGATGGGTCGGAGGATGGAAACCACCTCCTGACGTTGTAGGGTGAGGAGCTCAGAGCAGTGCCGTGGACTTGCGATCCAAGTGTAGCTTTAAGGAGCCTCCACAGTCCGAGCTACTCTCTCTACCAACACCAAGTATGTAATCAATTAGCAATAGTTCTAGGCAGGCTGAGATCTTTTAGCTAGCTATATAGATTTCGATACCTCTCTCTCCTACTCTAAACGTATTCCTAGCCAGATCCGAAAAAAAAAATTACAACTGTTAAATTTTAAATATTCTACTTGAAGAAATCATACAAAAATTTACAGCACAGAATATAGAGGAAGTGTAGGTTTAAAGAGGCCTCTATAAAATGCATAGTACACACTTGCCTTGTCTTTGTTATATAAGGCAAAATTTAACCCTTGTACCATTTCCATATAAATCGCAATAATATTCCATCCATCCATCCATCAGGGACTTTTAGAGTCAACTGCTGGATATAGGCCTCCCCTAATGTCCACTACTTCGTCTGATCCTGCACCCCTTGAATCCGGCAGCTCCCCGCTGTGTTCTTCAGAAATAATAATAATAATATTGTTAAAGAAAATTAAAAAAAAACCCCAATTTTGAATTTGAACCCATTAGTCATTTCTCAATGCGGGCTCATTTCTTATCACTGAAAACGATTTGGTACGTCGATATATCTTTTTATTTTAACTTTTTTTTCTTCTCAAATGGCTAAGTCCACCCGCATTCGGACTTTTAGTTTGAACTTGAAGTATTTGATATCGGGTATAGACATGATCGATTCTCGACGTGACACAGCGTACACGAGATAGTCGGTTCGATTCCCACTTGGGGGAAAGAAACACTTACTGACCATTATTCATCCATACAATATGTAAGTAATAAATGAAAAAATAACAAAAAAAAATTGCTATACGCCTTTTAGCTCAGCAACTTTGCTTGTGTTGATTTAAAAAAAAATTATTCTTATGAGAACTACGGGGAAGTCCCTTTTTTAACGCTCTTCTACTTGCCACTGTGCGTTTGTTTGTCAGTCAGTCATTCTGTCAGAAGAGTTTTATATATTGAATATGGATTGATAATGTCTATATTATGTAATATCCGTAGATGACTTGTTGTCACAATTGTGTTTTTTTTTTACTTTCCTATATAAATGATTGATTTATGTATCGCTCTGATCAGACGCAGCGTTAAGTTCCGTCGCTTAATACTAAATGTCTTGAAAGGCGAAACGCGGAGAACGGAGTGTCTTTATGTCATGGTCTCTCTGCCTTCCCTGCCTATATACAGAATACAGGGTGAAGCTAAAAATAAGCTTTTATAAATATTACAACGTAACCCTGGACTGTGTTTATGTAGATAATAATATTATATTAGAAAATGGAGATCGGCGTGTCTTAACACTACTTCTCTCTGTCTCTACTATATGAAAAATTTGCTTTTTTATTTGTATTTCTTTTTACTTTTACTAAGTTAGATTATTTTATGAAAAAAGAATGATATATTAATTAATTAAATGAAATTGAAGCACCCGTATATAAAATATAGAGTAATGTAATAACAGAACTTCGAAGTATATTTTTTATTGTCTAGATTAGAATAATTATGTAAACAGCATTTCATCCTGCCTGCTAATTTATCCCGCAATTCCCGCGGGATCGAGAATTACGCGGGAAAGATCGTGTTTATTGCACGCACCTTCCGCCTAGATAAAAATATTACATCTAAAATTACAATTTTTTTTAGTTTTTACGTTAGCATTCATAGAGAAGTGATTAAAAGGAATAATTAAAAAAAAAAAAAAAAAAATATATATATATATATATATATATATAATATATATATATATATATATATATATATATATATATATATATATATATATGTACAATATATATGTGAGAGTCTGCATCTCAGAGGGTGTCTAGCCAATTATCTGTCCGATATTTGGTTTCCGGCATACGGGTACGCGACCCCGGGACCTCGAGCCACCACTTTCATAACCCGATCCAATCCATGTAAGTGGTGTCCCTCCCCTATATTCCAAGTCTTTCTGCCTCTTATTCCCTTTCCTTTCCTGGTTTCTCCCAGTAATGGGTTTGGAGGTCAGATGGCAATCGCTCCACAAAAAACCACTTCGCCACTCATATGGACCGATTGGTCTTAGTCGGAAGGCAGACCCTGGCAAAAAGCCGGGACTAATGCCAGGAAGAAGAAGATATATATATATGTACAATAATACTCAAGCGGGTGAAACCGCGTACAGCTCGCTAGTACAGTATATAAATACTTACAGAATATTCATATATTTGCTCTCTCTTTCTCTCTTCGCTTCTCTTCGCTTCTCTTCGCTTATAAATGTCGATAACGTCTTGGTGATTGTGTCACTCGTCATTGCATCTGCGTGTTAACCTCCCCCTCTCCCCCCATTAGCCTTCACCACTTCCCCCACACATGGGGATTATATGTGGGGGAAGTGGTGAAGGCTAATGGGGGGGAGGGGGCGGACATACACACATATAGACAAGCAAAGAAAACCTAGTACTACTTCTCGTACTACTCGTCTAGTTTCGAGACTTTGCGTGTGACGAATTGCGTTGCTTAACGCCGCGTGTTTCCTTCCAGAGCGGGATTATGGGAATAACTTAAACCACCCTCGAGTGGGTGTCGACTCCACTATCATGCCGTTTACAGTCTGATGGTGTCTGTCTCATACAAAAACGCTAATTTCAACAATAAATTCTGTTGAGCTAAGCTTAATAATAATTTAAAGCTTTTCTTTCTTAGACACTTCACTGTTGTCAAAGTTGTGTGCCAAAGCTATTGTCTATTTGGCACAGATATAATAATATGCTAGATTATCAATAACAGAACAGAAATAGATGCCGACGACTTCCTGGTAGGTATATTAAATTGATTTTTTTTTTTTTGGTGGTGAAGTGAGTGCGGGTTCGATATCCACTCGGGGATCATTTCCTAGCTCTGGTCAGCTAGCTGCCATGCATTTCTGAGAAAATTAAAAAAAAAACATTAAAACCCTATAATAGTTGTCTCTGCCTACTTTGCTTTATATATATATATATATATATATATATATATATATATATATATATATATATATATATATATATATATATATATATATATGCCACTACAACATGAAACCTATAAAGTAAGTGTTCGTTATAAAAGCAGTTTTGTGACATTCCCGAGTTGACCACACAACCTCAAAATATTATATTCTCACGTATCTTTTATTTTAGTTTAGTTTAGTGTAGCCATGAGATATAGAGATCTAGTCCATATATAGTCTCTATTAACTTTAAAAAAAAAAATTAAAATAATTCACCCTAACTGGGAATCGAACCCACACACCTTCACTTATTCGTACATAAATCATAGTAATAAAACTCTATAAAAGAAAAAAAAAACAACTTGGTAATAGCAATTTTTTTATTACACACACACACACCCCCTATATAAGAAATCTATACACAAAATTGCTCTATACCAAAATGAAAAGTGCACACAAAGTGAAAAACTAACAAGCTAAGGCCTCGTTAAAACCACTTTGACCGCCAAAGTGCTACAATCGCCATATTCTTTATTCGCCCGATTTCACTTTACTTGTATCGTTATAATTTCGTAGAGCTTTAGCTTTTGGTCCTAATTGCTAACAATTATGGCGAAGAACGGTTTTATTCGTCGTTTTATTACTATAGGGCGGTTCTTTTTTTTTTTAATCTGGCGGAGAGAGAGAGTTGTGGAGAGTGTGGTTTTATATAATATAAATATATATAATAGAATTTATATAATAGAAATATAAATATAATAGGAGCGGCATAGTAGATGTACGTCGTGGCGTAGTTGTGGGTTCGATTTCCGTGAGAAGAGATTGGTTTTTTTTTTTTTTTCGTTTTTTTCGCTCTGGCAACAAGGCGTTTGTGTTATGAATACCTTGTATATGTAATTATTATCAAAATCTAAAAAAATAACTTATTTTACGATATTATTTAAATATATAGATGTCTTGTTTTTTGTAACTTCACGCTGTATCCCGCACATAGCAGGGTAGGCAGAGGGTTGTAGGAACCTAGTGTTAAAACACTCCTTCTATATATATATATATATATATATATATATATATATATATATATATATATATATATATATATATATATATATATATATATATATATATATATATAATAAATTCTTAGGTTCCCACAAAGAAAACCTCTAAAGCCTAAAGAGAGCTCATTATCCAAAGGCATTAGTTAAAGTAGCACCAAAAAAAAACCAGTTAGAAAAAGTGACTTTTTTACTCTAAAAGTAACGTAAGAGTTTGTCGTAGACGTAATGCTAGAGCTGTCGTGTTTTTGCTTTAAACAGATCGCAGGTTCGATAGCTGGGGGAATAAAGTAGAGAGGATTTAGTGTTAAAATACTCCGTCATTTTACTAAATATTATTGGTATTAATAAATTATGTTTAAAAAATGCAATGCCACTCAACACGCAAGGTGGAAAGCGGAGAACGGAGTGTCTTAACACTATGCTCCTTCTGCCTACGGCTCCCCCTACCCTGCTATGTGCGGGATACAGCGTGAAGCTAGAAAAAAATACAAGCAAGTTAATTAGGCTACACGTTCTTATAGAGCTAAAGCTAAGAGCGTAGAAACTCATATACGGGTATACCTTTACGAATATATATATATATATATATATATATATATATATATATATATATATATATATATATATATATATATATATATATATATATATATATATATATATATATATATATATATATATATATATATTACTCTCTACATAAAGCAGAGAGAAGCTGGTGTCACGACACTTAGCTGTCCACATTTTCACCGTTTGCAGAGTTCATTAAAAAACTTAATTTTCTACACTATATGACAAGTGACAACTTGATTCGTTTTTTTTTTTAACATCGCCATTTTTTTAATTATTTTTTTTATATATAGTGTGGAGTTAATTCACACTAAATTAAAAAAAATGAACATAGTATATTTTTTTTGGGATTTCGTATATGGATTAACTGTAAACGCGACCAATGGGCTTGACCGATTCAAAAGTGCTAGTAATGCCAAAAAGGCCTAAAGAATATTTTAATATTAATTTAATGCACACACCCACAGTTAGAATGTGCGTCTCAAATTGGGACGCACGCGGAGAACAGAGAATTTTGTCACTAAGAGTGTCTAAAAGCTGTACAAAATGTTCACATACTCAATGTGCTTGCTTTAAACTAATTGTGTTTATAGACTAAACATCTTTACTTAATGGAAGGGAAAAGAAAAACTTCTTTAAATCGAACCCAGGACCTTCGTACAGATTAATCCTTTGAAAGGTATTTAAAAAAACATGGGATTTCTGCTAAAAAATCACTTAGCCTGTAAACGACATAGGGTTATTTATATTGAAAACTAGCTTTTGTAATAACTGACAGTTGTGTAGTCAGAGACTATTGACGTGATATCTTATAGTCTATAGCCTATAGCCTATAGCCTAGCTCGATAAACGGACTATACAATACAAATAAATCATTCAATAAGCGCGTTCTACTAAACAAAATATCTGCGAGTCTTGCCTTATTTACGAATTATAGCAACAACTGAATTAAAAATAAAAATTAATAAACTTCCCCCTCTCATGGGGAATCGAACCCACAACCATTGCGTCAAACTGTCATCAGTCACATGCTTACAGTAGCCAGTCAGTCAGTCGTTTTTTTATTAGTTATTATTTCAATTGACATTTGGAGCGGAGAACGTAGTGTCTTAACACTAGGCACCCTCTGACTACCCCGCTATGTGCGGGATACAGCGTGAAGCTTAAAAAATTCAAGGGCCATTCTTTCGGTCAGTCAAGACTTGAGTTTCATACGGCTCATTACCACTTAGCATGTTAAGGCCTCTTTCATATAGATTGTATGAAAATAGAGCGATTTCTTATATATCTACATATTTGATATATATATATATATATATATATATATATATATATATATATATATATATATATATATATATATATATATATATATATATATTATATATATATATATATATATATATATATATATATATATATATATATATATATATATATATATATATATATATATATATATATATATGAGCTCCTTATTACTAAAATTAGTATACTAATAATAATAAGTTACGTTCTCCGTATTTGACGATACCGATAGAATTCCATGAAAATATAAAAGGCAGTGATAGTCTCAAAAAATTGTATGGGCTTGTTCCGGAGTTTTCATACAAACAAAAGGACAGACGGACATACAAATAAATCTTTAAAATCGTTTGCTTACGTTTTAGTATCGCATAAATGACTATAATATTTAAACAACTTTAAACTCACACAGAGACACTTCAAATTTATGTACCTATAGCTTCACGCTGTATCCCGCATATAGCAGGATAGGTAGAGTCTTTCCGTACAAATTGCAAGCGTCTTATAAAAGTGACTTAATGAAAATATTATTATTCTCCTCATAGTAAAATCTACTCACAGGTAAACCAACTTCACGACTGACTGACTGACTAAAAATCGTCACTATAGAGTACAATTATAATCAAATTCCCCGTTTTGGAATCGAAGCTGCGCTCGTCGCGTACACACTCTGGCCTAAGATTGACCACTTCACACCCTCGCCAGTATTATATCGTACAAAAGACGTCCGAGTCCAAGAGAAGTAAAAAACCAATCATTTTTTATTTCTTACACAAGGCAAAACGCCAAAAGCCGGTGAGCTATATATTCGATGCACCGATAAGTACCCTCTAAATAGGGTTGCCAGCTGCAATATTAGCTATAATTTAATTATATTTATAAAAAAAAATGTAATGTTAATTTTTAATTTAAAGCACTTAATTATTAAGGCTTGTATTTAAGTAGTTATTTAAAATATCGGTCAAGTGCGAGTTGTACTCGCGCACTGTGGGTTCTGTAACTATTTCATGATTGTAGATATTCCGCTGACGAAATATTTTAATTTTTTTTTAATTTTTGTATTTTTTTTATAGCGGCAACGGAAATACACAATGTGTGAAAATTTCAGCTTTCTAGCTGTCACGGTTTATGAGATACAGCCTGGTGACAGACAGACAGGCAGACAGTGGAGGCCTAGTAATCCGGGTCCCTTTTTTGCCTTTTAGACCCTAAAAACAACATTTTTTAATTGTATAAAAAACGCCATTGATCCTCACCTCGTAACTATATTTAATAATTAAGTATAGTATAATCGATATCTTTTTTACAATTTTTTTTTTTTTTTTAAATTAGGCACATGCATTGTTTTTATTTATATTTAGTAGAGGATAGATACGTTTTATTCTGACATAGACCAAAAACCGGTCAAGTGCGAGTCGGACCTGCGTAATAAGGGTTCACCAAGGGACTTTGACTTTTATTAGTACTGCATTTATTAGTATTTTTACTTTTTGCCAAATTTAGCGAGGACACCGAGAAACCGGTGTGAAATATGTATTTACAGATAGACTTCTTCTAGAAGAGATTCCTTAAGGGTCTCCAGTATCGATAAAAACAATATTTCATATTAATATTAAAATAAATAGATCCAAAAAATAACCTATCGCCAACCCTAGCCCAAGTGCACTTGACGCGTGCCGTTGACGTAATGGCATATCTCCCGCCAAACACCGCACTTATATACCTTTCGAACGATCGCTTTTTTAAATATTTCCACGTAAATGCGCACCCAAAATATCGGGAATAATGCACAGAATTGTTGAAATTGACATTTACCCATTATTATATATATAGTTTTAGATAGTAATGCCGTCTGTAGCTCCCTCGGTAGCTCCCTCCCTCGCTCGGTCTACCTGGGCACCTGGACTACGAACTGGCTTTTAAGAATACAAATATATATATATATATATATATATATATATATATATATATATATATATATATATATATATATATATATATATATATATATATATATATATATATATAGCTTTAAAATCCGATATCGTAGTTTAAAAGGATGCCGGTGGTATACGGTATTTTTTAAACAAATCTTCCGTGTAAGTAGAGAGAGCTTAGTGTTCAGACACTCTAGTTTCCACATTTTTAGTCAATTTTAGATGAATAGTAGCGGTTTTTATTTATTTTTCTAAAAAAATTAGGAACGGGCAATTGTCAAAACGTTTTGTGACGTCAGTTCGTCTTGTAAATAAATACACTGATATTGGTAACATTAATGACTAATAATCTATGGGCTAAGGATTGCATTGATCAGTTCACACTTTGTTTACAAGACCGTATGACGTCACATCGTCACGACGTACTTACTTCTTTTTTTTAAATTTTATTGGCATACACAGTAAAATACACAATTTTAAAGATGCTATAAACGCAACCTTTATATACAATTATTTTAGTCTTACAGTCTAGTTTAAAAGATGAATGATGTCGTATGAAGAAGAAGTACTGGAGTTGATAATATGTTGCATCCGTCGTTTCCATATTAATTCTATACTGATGTCAATAGTGCGGCGTTTAGTTCCGCGACTCAATGTTGCCAAGCCGTTGCCAAGATCTTTCCCCCATAAAGTGTATAAAGAAAGTTTTGACAAAAAAAAAAAAGAAAAAAAAAAAACTACTTTCCTATATCTACTCAATATTCTTTTTATAATAAATATTAAAATTGTTTTAATTATTTAATTATACTCAAATCTCGGCTTTGCGTGGCGGAGTTTAACTCTGCACTTTATTTTAGCATCGCAATTAAATAAATTAAAATTATACATTTCTTTTCATGGAGACTCAATTGGAAACCTCCGCTTTCGCGGTGAAAGCCTGTTCCAGTTGGCATACCTAAAGAAACCATATAAAGATTTGAACCCGCGCCACATGGAAACCGTCCAAGCGCTCTGACCACTCGCCCCATGCGTTCTTCCTCATGCTGCGTCAACATTCTTATATGCTTTGTACAACTTATTACATTGTTAGCATCTCTGTAGGGAGATTTTTACATTTTTTTTTGTTTTCTTTGATTATTTTTCTATCCTTAGTGTGGACTTTAAAAAAAAGAAAAAAAGAAGAGCACCAAAGAAAAAAAGAAAAACTTGACACTAGTTGATTTCTTTACAATATACATGTATAAAATAAAATTTAAAAAAAAAAAAAATATATATATATATATAGATATATACTATATATAATTAAAAATATATATATATATATATATTTAAAGCATCAAATCTATATTCACAATTTTCCCGCCGATTTATGACGTATGTCGTAAAATTGTCACGAAACGATGACAGCCGACGCCGGTAGTAAAAAGGCGGTCATTTTGAATGTCCATAGATAATAAAATGAAACAATATTGAAACTCCTTTCCAACCTCGCACGTAATAAAGTATGAAATATTGAAATAAAGCTATCTAAGCTAAGCTGTAAAAGTTGCATGAGTCTTGCTATATACTTAAGATGTAATATAAAAAAAAAGAATTTAACGGAGTGTCTTAACATTAAGTTCCCTCTAAAATTGTAATATATATTTTTTATTTATGTTATACTAGCTGCGACCACAACTTTGTTTGCGTTAGAAAGTAAATTTTTCAGGCAATTCTAGAAAAAAAAGTTTCGTCGTACAAACAACTTTAAATTAATATAACTTTTTTATTTATGTACCGATTGAATTAAAACGTATTCTCTAAATATTAAACGAAATTTATCACATATGAATGATGAAATCGCATTTGAATCGGTTAACCCGTTGCTGAGATTAGCATGTACAAACATACAAACAGACAGATAAAAAATTTAATGAAACATTGTTTTCCTTTCATATACAGACAGCGAATAGTATATATATATATATATATATATATATATATATATATATATATATATATATATATATATATATATATATATATATATATATATATATATATATATATATATATATATATATATATATATATATATATATATATATAATGCTGTCTCAACAAGGCGTCTATATAAATCGTTTTAAAGGATCGTTTTAGAATAAACGCTGACTTAACAAGTGATAAAGCGAGCAGTAAAATCTTATTACCTCCATAGAACATATACGGTTTCTTTTCTTTTTTTTACCTTTTATGTCTGTGGGGAAGAAATTTAAATCCTCGCATGAGACTTTTTTTAATATTTACGTTTTAAAAAAAAGCAACACAATCTTTTTTTTTTATATTTATGATGACAATTTTTTTAGCTTCACGCTGTATCCCGCATATAGCACTTCGAGATATCGTCACTATAGAGTACAATTGTATACAACAACTGTCAACTGTCAACTGGCAGGTACCAGGACTTCATAGCCGACCGAGAGATCGTCACTATAGAGTACTATTGTATACAACAACTGTCAACTGTCAACTGGCAGGTACCAGGACTTCATAGCCGACCGAGAGATCGTCACTATAGAGTACAATTGTATACAACAACTGTCAACTGGCAGGTACCAGGACTTCATAGCCGACCGAGAGATCGTCACTATAGAGTACAATTGTATACAACAACTGTCAACTGTCAACTGGCAGGTACCAGGACTTCATAGCCGACCGAGAGATCGTCACTATAGAGTACAATTGTATACAACAACTGTCAACTGTCAACTGGCAGGTACCAGGACTTCATAGCCGACCGAGAGATCGTCACTATAGAGTACAATTGTATACAACAACTGTCAACTGGCAGGTACCAGGACTTCATAGCCGACCGAGAGTACCTCACTTCCCTCACGCTTACAATTGGACCCGGATAAGTTTTCTAATATAAATGTATTAATCTTTCAGATTCCGCGCCTGCCTCAAGCTAGCCGACACATCAGTTTCCAATATGGTGGGCAAACTGTTCTTCAACGTGGTGCAAACCAAATGTTTTATATTAAAACCGATAAAAGTTTGCACCCAACGGTCTTGGTGGGGCAAGTGCTTGCGCCGTGGGTACATGAAGCAAGCGTTTCTTCGTGATAACTTGTCATATTAATAATTAATTGCATTGTAGGTTAGGTTAGGCTAGGTTAGCACTTCCATGGATTCATAGTGTGGACTCTGGAAGTGTGCAGTGCAGTGAAACTCTCCTCTCTCACTCACTCTCTCTCTCTCTCTCTCTCTACCAAGCAGTGGTGAAGTTTGAACCTTTTTCACATTAGAATACACATATTTTGTATTCCATGAAATAAAATCGATTTATAATCATAACTTAAGATTTAAAAAAAAAAAAGGTGATCTGATGGGAATGGTGTCATATGGACACTACGCCACTGCTAGCCAAATATAAATAAATAATGCATATATTAATTAAAATTGTAAAAAATCAACTCGTTACCTCCGTCATAGACAAACTCACTCAGTGTATACAGTATTGCTGTTATGAAAAAAATGGCGCTTTTTAGTTTTTTTTTTTTTAATTTAGTTTATTAAGTCTTAGCACGTTGAAATGTTAACTAGCGATTAATTGACATTAAATCTAAATCTGTACAAATATATTAATTTGGAGTTTTTTAATGTAAGTTAAGCGTTAATTATCGTTTCTAAGAGTGGTTGTTTACTTTACTTTTAAAATGTCACTAAAAATTTGTGTGTGTGTAAACATGTGAAGTAAAAAGCATAATATATATATATATATATATATATATATATATATATATATATATATATATATATATATATATATATATATATATATATATATATATATATATATATATATATATATATATATATATATATATATATATATATATATATATATATATATATATAAAAGTACAGATTTAATGTATGATGAAAATGTACGTACGTATGTTTAATTCCAAATGGTAACGAATTCCTGTTGTTTTGTAACATGGCATAATATTTTTTTGCTTTTGCATAAATAATAATATTAATAGCTTTATAAAAATGAACAGTTCTTAAATAATGTTTAATTGAAACAAAATCAAATTATATACACATTTAATTGCAGTTAAATTCTAATTCATATCTCTGAGTGTAATATTTATATACTAGTAGAACTTTTCATATTTAATATTTATGCGTCATTTGTTATAGATTGTAGATCAATTTGTATATTATTTTTAATCTACAGATAAAAAATATGCACAGATTCATAATTTTATATAAATGTAGAACAAACATTTATTTTTTAATAAAAAAAATCAACGTGCTTATTTTTTTAAGTGTGTGAACTCATTTGTTTTTACTATAATCTGCGTAAATAATCCAATTGTATAATATATTTAGATAATAAGTTATATATAGGCCTAATAATGTCTAGACCAGTCTTTTTTTTTATTTTTTTTCCGTGCAGCCTAAGAATATTGTATAAACTGTACATAATTTAACTGTATCAGAAATAAATAATTTATTTATATAGATATTATAAACTTTTAAATATCGCTCATTCAGAATTAAAGTGGCCTAAGTCAATATTTTTCAAATATTAAATTATAAAAATATTGAGTTTGATCATTTTAATTCTTAGGCGTATGTATGTATATAATCTAAACCTCACCGTTATATATTGTATATTAAATTATAACGTAGATCCCGGGAATCCCCGAGAGTGGATCTAAAGCTCTTCCATTTTTTTAAATGAGATATTTTTAAACTGTGCCAAAATGGTGTCTAATTTAACTATAATTTATTATATTATAAGTTGCTTTGTATATTATTTTCGGTTCTTCAAAGTTATTCTGAAGAGGACTTATTTTAAAAAAATTACGACGCAATAAAAACAAAATTAAATTAAAATTTTTATATAGAACTAAATAATTTCTTTGAATCTAGTAATCTCTTTAATTGGACAGGATGCCTGGATAGTTTCCAAAAGATAATATATATATATTTATATATATATATATATATATATATATATATATATATATATATATATATATATATATATATATATATATATATATATATATATATATATATATATATATATATATATATATATATATATATATATATATTTATATATATATATACTAAATCATTACTAGATGATGAGAACTTTAATATTAATAATAAAACTTAATTTTAAATTAATGATGTTTGTGCGAGATATAATCATTTCATGTAAGTAATATTAATAAGGACTTCATTTTATAACTGTATTTCTTATACAATTTGAGAATTGAGAATGAGCAATTAATTAATACTATTTAAATATATTCCAAAATACGTTAAATATGTGATTTATATATATTCAATTTCAATTTGCCACCAATTTTTTGTTTTTTTAGTTACACCACTTGTCTTAAAGCTGCCATATTAGCGACGTTTTGTTATATGTTATAAATAATAAATTTTTATATATGTGTATTATTATATATAAATTATATTTCTATATAAATATATATATATATAGTATATAGAGTTATTACGTAGATATTATTCGAACTTAAAATGGAAATTGTCCAAATTTCTAGTGTCTAAATCTACTCACTACTAGATGGCGTTGGTAGTATTACTTAGAAAGTATTTAAAAATTGTACATACATTATAGGTGCATGGTAATATATTAATATAGTATCTTGAAATATAACATGGTGTAGAGGAGATAGTGATTCTTTTCTCATTGTGATCACTTTTCGATTTATTTTAATATGACAAATGACTAAAAACTTATTGCTAAATATAAATTTCGAATTTTGAATAATATTATTTATCTGCATACAGATAACATAAGCAAAATATATAGTAGGGTACGTATTTAAGTCAGAAATAGAGTGATATTTCTTTTTTTTCCCCACTTAGTGTTAAGACACTCTGTAGTAGACATAGACATCAATTATAAAGTCATATTAATTATATTATCTCACTTATATCAATGTTTTTTTTTGTTATATTCAATATAATATACTGTAAACATGACCGCAGGGTCTGTTTGTTAACGCTAAAGTCATAGGTTTGATTCCCTTTTGGAATAATTTGTTTTCAATTTCTAGCAGTGTCGAAAATTCAACAGAAAGCGAGGACGGAGTGTCTAAACACTAGATTCCCTTCGCCCATAGATACAGTGTGAAGCTGAAATATAGCTGAAATATTATCGAAAAGTGACCATAGTGTTTTATAATTAAGCTCTATCTCCGCGAGAATATATTAAAAATAGTCTTAAGACGTCCATTTTAATTTTAAACTCAATCTAGCGTAAGTTAGCTTTTACTGTTCGAAGTTCCTGTATTGACAATATTTATGTATTATATCGTTACGGAGACGGATTAATCTTAAGGCCCCTTTATACTGGGGGGGACTTGAAATTTCTAAATAAATTACCAAATTTTGACCAAATTATTAACTTTATTGCATAAATAGATTGATTTTATAACATTATTTTTTAATTATTTCATGTTATATGATATTTATCTATAAAACGTTAAATATAAGGCGAAAAATTGAAATATATAGAACAAGATATATGGGGGGCCTCCATAAAATATCTCGGGGGCCTCAGCGTAATCCGGCTCTGTAATGAGTCAGTAAGCTAGTGAATTATTAATTTAAATGTTTTAAAGTAATCTATAGTACGTATTTTTTATTTTTTTAAACAAACATTTTGGTATCTGTACTTAGTAGAATGTTCTCGATTTAATAAAATATGGAATTGAAGAGATTCTAATAAATATATAGCGAGGAATTTTTGTATTTTTATTTAGACCTGGTTTTATTAAACAAAATAAATGTAAAAAAAGAATATATATATATATATATATATATATATATATATATATATATATATATATATATATATATATATATATATATATATATATATATATATATATATATATATATATATATATATATATATATATATATATATATATATATATATATATATTATAACGACATCCATGCCCGTATAAAAGCTGCCTGGGCCAAATGGCGGGAGATCACTGGTGTGGTCTGCGATAGCAGAATACCGCCCAAGCTCAAGGGACTGATATACAAGAGCATTATCCGACCGGTTCTTTTATACGGCAGCGAATGTTGGCCAACATTATCTCGGCACACTCAGGAGCTTCACGTCACGGAGATGAAGATGCTGAGATGGATGTGTGGCGTTACGCGGTCCGACCGCATACGCAACACATTCATTCGAGGTAGTCTTGGGGTCCGTGACGTAGTGGATAAGCTCCAAGAGCGTCGCCTGAGATGGTATGGCCATGTTATGCGCCGATCTGAGAACTATGTCGGAAGAAATCTATATATAAACAAGGAAGTTTACATAATATGTTATTCACAGTTAAAATAAAACAACAAAGTATATAACTATACATTTTTATTAAAAAATTTATTTACATTAAATAATTAAAAAATAATTATTAACTGATTTTACTTATTATTGATCAAAAAAATAAAAAAATACTTTATTTATTGCATTTTTCCACAACATTTTTCATTATTAAGTATAAAAATTAACAGACATAAAATAATAATAATTAATATATCCTAAGTAGAATCACCTTAAAAATAAAAAAGTCGGTCAAGTGCGAGTAGTACTCACTTACCGAGGGTTCTGTACCTATACCATGATTATCGATATTCCGCTGACGATATATTTTAAATTTTTATTATTATTTGTTATAGCGGCAACGGAAATACATAATTTGTGACAATTTCAGCTTCACGGTTTATGAGATACCTGGTGGCCTGGTGACAGACAGACTAACGGCGGTAATAGGGTCCCGTTTTCAACTTTTGATCCGTACCTAAAAAATCACGTCTAGTACGGAGTTGTAAGAACATTTTCGCTCAATTTTATACATTAACACAATTTCCTCAAACAACTGAGAAAGCAAAAAGAATGGAAACAAGTATCTTCACAAATTACTAGAATAAAAAGAAACTTTAACTTTCTTTTTTGCCCATCTTGCAAAAATCAAAGAACCCCCCCCCCCACACCCCTCACTCCCCCCCATGTTTCCCGAGCAGGTGACGTCGCAGGGCGCGCACGCGGGTGTACACGGCGCCACAGTGCGCGCACTCGTGACGCGGCGGCGAGTGTGACGTCATATGCTCTTGAAGACTCACCTTGTAGCCGAATCTCTTGTTGCATATGGGACACTGGAAATTGATAGTTGTCTTAAATCACACACTCACACACACACACACACACACACAAAGAAGCACAATTTTTAGACACTTACATATTTAAAGTAAGAACTGAAAAAAAACATTAAAAAATTTACAAAAGTGACTTTACCTCATGCATTTTAAGTCCAATGTGCCTCTGTAAGTGGGCGCGTAGATTCGAACTGGAGACACACTGCTGAGGGCAAATACTGCACTTATACGGACGTTCACCTGTATGCTTTCTGGTATGAGAAAAAAAAAATATTTTCACTATCTATGGTAGAGCAAACAGCGTCAGGCTCTATACGTGACAATTATATGTTAAATTCACACTATTTTCCTTTCCGCCCGCTTGATCGATGTTCTCAAATATACTTTAATATATGCCTATACTATACATTTGCTGTAACTTTTTTATAATTGAACCGGTTGAAATATAATAAATACTAAATATTATGACAAGCTTGCTGTAATACAATAGCGAAAATCGGTTGAGCCGTTCCTGAGATTAGGGCGCACAAGCAAACAGAGAAAAAAAATAAATAAATATTGTCTTGGCTTCTATAACATTGATGGTTTTTTTTAATATATCTTTCATGTACAGATCGCTATGAGTTACACATTATTATTTACATTTTATTATATTTTTTATAATTTCTAAATAAATCACCAAATTTTGACAAAATTATTAAGTTTATTTCATAAATAAATAGCTTTTTTTACATTATTTTTTAATTATTTCATGGTATATGATATTTATCTAAAAATGTTGGATATAGGCCAAAAAATTGAAATATATGAAACAAAATATATGGGGGGCCTCGATAAAATATCTGACTTTCAATGTACAGACAGTGATCTTACATTTTTATTATATGTATAGATATAGATATAAAGTGACCAGAGCGGAGATCGAACAACCAAAATGGAGAGACTAATTCTGACTAATAATAACTTATTTAGAGGCCTCAGGCCCCCCGTGAGATGGGGGCCTCTAAAGGCCTTCTTCTTCCTTCCACTTCATTAAAAAGGAAACTTCGAGATTCATTCCCTTAAATAATTATTGAAGTCACCACTAAAGGGTCCATTGACAGCATGGCTTGGTACTCAGAGTGCATGGACGGTTTCCATGAGGCGTGGGTTCAAATACCGCAGCATTCAAATTCTTAAGCTTTAAATATTTTTTTCCTTAGTATGGATTAACACTTTAAGAATTTAATAACTGAATTTAATCATAAGTTATATAATATATTATCTGTATCTTGATCTTTATCTTGAAGTTACCTGATATGTATGATAAGAGAGGATCTCTGTATAGTTCTGAAGCCACAGTGCGGACAAACATGCTGTTTTTCTCCAGTGTGAGTTAACTTGTGTTTGTTTAAATAGTCTCGCCTTGTGAACACTCTGCCGCAGCTCTGAAAAGGAATATATAATATAATTTAGATTTATTTTTAGTTAAAATTAAATTAAATTAGAGGGAACCGTAGGAACCTAGTGTTAAGACACTCCGTTCTCCGCTCTCCGCCTTTTGAGTTATTGCGTGTTTAGTGGCGGAACTCAACGCCGCGCTTTGTCTCGTTACAAGAGTGAAGAAAATTAAAATAATTCATTCTCACCTCATGGGAATCGAACCCACGAACCGTTGCATTTACAGGCAGACACTGTGCCACTGCACCACAACTGTCCTGCTGTCCTGTTTTTAGTAAGTAGCATAATATATAAGAGAAAATTTGATTAGACAGAAGGAAGCCTGCACAATTCATTCATATATATAATCAAGAAATTCCATTCGCCACTTTCCATCTGAGTTTGAGACGTTGCATGTAGAGTGCCCTTTAAATTATCTAAGTAATAATATATAATATATATATTTAAAATAAAAGGCATAAATTTTATTAAAGAATATAAACGTTTTGTAGATATATTAATTAATCTGCGGTAAAAAAATATGATGCTAGTATACCATATGTATATAAAATTAAAACATAACTGACCTCGCAAACATAATTTTTCTTATCCGTTCCGTGCTCGCTGTCCACATGCTGTTTCAAATTCTCCCGTGTTTTGAATAATTTCTCACATTTTTGACATTTAAACATATCATCCGGCAACTCTATCGGCACATTCTCTCTATGAGCTCTCATATGAGATTCAAAAACACCTCGTTTGGGCAAAAATCTATTACAAAGTGTGCATTTAAAGCCATCTTTGAGACCTTTACAGAAATTGTTTTCATGGCAAAATCTAGATTTGCGAGTTTTAAATTGCTTTTCACAGCCAAAACACTTGTATTGGCCATTTTCTATGCCGTGGCATTGGAAGTTGTGAGTATTAAAATTTTCCATAGTCTTACACTCTACCATACAAACATTGCAATACGTTGGTGTCCTCTTTGGCTGATATCTCCAGTTACTCCTGCATTTGCGTTTCTGTTCAATTTGACAGTTATCATCAGACGGCATTGTATTTAAAAGATCTTCCATAGGATTTTCTTCCACTCCATTGATTTCGTCTTCAATTTTGATATTATTACCTGTTGTAGCTCCATTTTGTAATATTTCTGCCAGCTTCTTATCATTTTCTTGACAGAATTTTTTAAAATCATGAAATCTGTTTAGTTGAATGCAACATTCGTCGCAAGCTCTGTTTGGACGAGTGTATGGAGAAAGTACCAGGTTCAAGCAATCAGTTATCTTTTCAATTAAATCCTCTTTAATAGAATTTAAGTTGTTTTCTGTAGGATTGTTAATAATTGTATTATATGCGTTGCGGCTCCAGCACAGTCTACACACGTCTTCTTGTTGAAAATAATCATAATTATACATTGTTGGTACACCACTCACTGTCACAAGATCTGACGTCATTTTAATATTAATATAACAAGTTTTTAAGTTTAAATTATTGAAAAAACAAAAGAAATTTAATTTTGTTTACAAATTTGACAGTAAGCCCATAAATGTCAAATTGACATTGACTGTAGATATTTTTTTTTATTAATAAATAAAATTGCGTACACTACTTTTGTATGTTATGTTTAGTTTGATATAGAATTTTATTTATTATAATCGTTTAAGTAGCAATTCATTTGTATTAACGATTATTGTTAAATATTTATTGTCAAGCATTCTGTTAATACAGCGAGTGTTTCGTCATCGCAGCGCCATCTTTTGTTCAGTAGCATAATTAAAATAAAAAATAAGTGAAAAATATATATTTCCTTTTATTTATAAAGATATTTAAAAATCATTACATAAATCTTTAATAATTAATTTCAAATAAATTTCGAGTATATAAAATAACACTCTGTGTAGCGTTCCGTTGAAACTCCCTCATATGTTTTTTACACAATTTTTTGTAGGCACTGGCTTGATGACCTTTATTAAAATATATACATCCTTCATAGTTACAGCTGTATAAATCCCTATTTAAAACTATTAATGCGATCCTGATCTAAGGGGAGACCTTGATTGACATTCGAGAGCACAAGTGTCGATGATGCTGGAAGATCCTGTCTATTCCATAATAATGTGATAAAAAAAATATTTGTTTTTTTTTTATTAAAATAAAAGCTTGACACAAACGGTGTAATTTTTTGTAATAAATTACATTTTATTATTTTGAAAAATAATTATAATTATATTTCACTATATTATTAACCACTGTAAGCATGTTAATGATTGTGATACTAAAAAAATATCGATCAAGTGCGAACGGTACTCGCATACCGAAGGTTCCGTATCTATTTGCATTCATGAGTAATTTTGTATGAAATATAAAACTTCCCCGCTTTCCGTCTCGACACATTCCGTGTTGATTGGCGGAGACCAACGCCGCATTTTGTCTTGTCACCAGACCGAGGAAAATGACATTAATACATTCTCCCCGAACGGGAATCGAATCGACATTACAGTCAGACGCTGTGCCGCTACTTTGCTAGTTAAATAATAGTTAGGACTCGAGCCTCGGCTTGCCTCCGACGAGAGGGCTGGGGGATGTTCCCTATTCTTAGCAAACCAGCCGCGACCTGAAGACGCAGCTGGAGAAACTTACTAATCTGCAGGGACTTAGCAATCCCTAACCGCTGGGCCCAGCCACGCCAACGCGCGGTCGGGCCGTCAAATATTCCGTCGACGGCGTTTACTGTGGAACTGAATAAGGCGTGAAAAGAATAACACAAATATAACTTTTAAATGTATATTGTTGATAAACAACACGTTAATAATTAAAACTTACATAATATTCTCACACTTATACTTAAAAACTAGTTATATAGATGGAAACAAAACAAAATGGCCGATGACTACGGCTCAAGGACATACAGCCAATGTTGAAAAAAAAACCTGTATTAATTTTTTTTTTTTGAAAAATGCTATACATACTCTATTTTTTTTTTTAAATAATATAAAAACATCTATAGGAATGGCGATTTACTTTATTGTAGCACATATAATTTATATACATATGTAAAATATAGAAAAAAGAAAAACAAGTCATTCCAGCGTACAGAGTACATTCTTAAACTTATATTTAGAATTAGAAAAATATTGAAATTCCACTTATTTCAAATTCAACAGAGTGGGATATGAAGCCGCTCTTATTAGTGTTTATTTTAACAACATATCTAGTCCAGTAGAAAGTTGCGGCATTTGTCAATTTGTATACTAAGATACAAATGCAGGCATATATGTAACCCGTAGAGTATATTAAAACTATTTGTTAGTAAAAATATAGTTTTTTTTAAACTGGCTGTAAAATAAGGAAAAGCTGTCTCGAGTTTACTTTTGAGTATGTACAAAATCCATCACTTGGACATATATAAATATACATATATATATATATATATATATATATATATATATATATATATATATATATTATATATATATATATATATATATATATATATATATATATATATATATATATATATATATATATATATATAAATATACATATATATATATATATATATATTTTATAATATCATCTTATATTAAACACTGAGAAAAAAATGAATTGATGTATAGCAAAAACTAAATTGGTGTGGACATTTTCTCTTAAAACTAACAATGAAGAGTTATTCCTCTTCTCTCTCCTGGTCCTTGTCCTTCTTTTTCTTTTTCTTCTTTTCTTTTCTTATGGAATCATCAGCTACCTCTGATGTCTCCGCAGCCTCCACTGTAGTATCGGCTTCGTTGTCTGCATCACGTTTCTTTTTTTTTTTCTTCTTCTCTTGTTTTATTTCCACTGAGTTGTTAGCGTCCTCAGCGTTTGCCGTGCTCGCTGTTCGCTTCCTACTAGCCTCATCACCCTGTGGAGCGTCACCATTTTCCTTCTTCTTGTAATCTACATAACTGTTCAACCATTCGGCAGGTGTGTTCTCGTTAGGCTTACCAAATTTATCAAGTTTCCCTTGCTGTATTAATATTTTCTTCTGTGAAGCCTTGGGACCTAAGCCCCATTTTCTTGGATATGTATCTCTTTCCATGATAACTCTTTTTAATTTTGCCGCTACACCATGGTCACATGATGCCATGGTCGATGTTGTCATAAGAGCAATTGCTAAAGCAACCGCCTCCCCTTTAGTTGTCACAATGACAATTTCTTGGTCAACTTCAATACCATCTTCATACCTCAAGATACCTGGTAAAAGGACTTTAGCACCATAGCACACTGCATTCACTGCACTGTCTTTAATGAAGATTCTCTTATGAGCAATAAGTAAGCCTTCCAGAGGTTTGATTACCCTTCGTAGATAAGTTTCATCCTTGTGATTCTCATAAGCCCACTGGGCGTCTAAAATATCATGCATTGTCACCATACCTTCCTTTTCACCCTGGATTCCTGATCTGACACGTCTGAGCTCTATCATTTGACCTCCCACACCCAACATGAGGCCTAAATGTACACACATAGTACGAATATAGGAACCTGCCTCACAACTAACCCAAAAGACTCCAATGTTCCGCTCCTGGTCATAATCTAACAGTTTACTGTCATACACGGTTCTAACGCGGAGCTGACGTTTCACAGCAGATATTAAAGGAGGCCGCTGGAACAAAGCTCCTCTCAATTTCTCCAGCCCTTGTGTAACTTTCTGGATATTTTCCACAGCAGAATGTAAATTGAAAACTGCAACATACTCTTTGCCAGCGTTTTGTTGAGATTTAACTAATCTGGTAGCTCTATCGACGCAGACGATTAAGCAGCCCGTTACTTTTGGATCGAGGGTGCCCGAATGACCAGTTTTTTCCACCTTCAGTATTCTCTTAATCCAGGATACGACTTCATGGGAACTTGGATTGCTAGGTTTATCCACGTTGATGAATCCTGTCTTCACATATTCAGTTATAGGGCGTTTCAGGGGTGAGCTACCAAAGGGGAGCGGGGTGTAATGATTAGTGCGCACGTTGAGCCGATCGAAGTTCTTCAATAACAGAGGCCAATAAGCTGTATCTAATTTGTGTACACTTTCAGAAGGCTCAATTTTGAATTCACCAAGCTTCTGGAAGGCACCCAAACTTACTCCATCCTTATTTTTCTTTTTCTTCTTCTCCGAGAACACTTCGGTGCCGGATTGCATTACTTCCGTCATGGCTGCGTTTTATATCGAGATGTTCGATTTTAATTAATATATGACATGTAACTGTGTTATTATTTATTTATCACTGATTATTTTATGTTACTTTTAATGTTTTTATTAAACACGTGCGAAGCATGAGGTTAGCTTCATACAGGAGGTCTTTATTTCCGTGTGACAAATATCAAGTGACAGTAGAAAACATTGTTTGTACTACAGAGTAAAAATGTGTATAGAAATAATATTAAGTATAGTTTATAATATATATATATATATATATATATTATATATATATATATATATATATATAATATATATATATATATATATATAGATATATTATATATATATTAGATATAGATATATTATATATAGATTATATATATATACATACATATTTTAATATATATAATATATATAGAGTATAAAATAAAAGAAAAAAAACATTAAATTACTAATGACACACCAGCAAGTACTACGGAATAATCATTTAATAAATTGATACATTCGTTTATTTGTAAAGCACTTCTAGTGTCTTCTAAAATTAAAATTTTGATTTGAAATATTATTTTCCTGTATCTGTTTCTTTTGGACCATTAAAGTTTCATCAGATTCAATAAAATAGTAATTTTGTATCAAATTTGACGAAACAAAATACTTTAAATTGATATATTGATATATAAAATAAACTCTAATTATTAAGTAAAGCTCAGTAATACAATGGTGAAAGTTGTACCTTATTAGTAATTATTACAATAACCATAAAAAACGCACAGACAAAAAATATATTAAAAAATCATTGTATTGGGTTCTAGTATATTAACAAATGCTAAACTATTGTACTAATATATTTTTTTGCTTCACGCTGTATGTTTCACAGGGCAGGATAGGCAGAGGGAACGGTATGCAACGTATCGTAACCGTACGGAAGAACCTAGTGTTAAGAAATTCAATTCCGCGCTTTCCATCTTTTGAGGCATTGCGTATTGAGTAGCGGTTACCTAATAATAGTTTTTTAACATATCTCCCACTGTCTATATACAGACAGTGATTAGACAGATGTTTATTATTTGTACAGATAAAGATAGATATAAATTTGTCTTAAAAATAACTAATTTTAATTATAAAATATGAACGACCCTAACATTTTTTATTTTTATATTCGTTTTCTGTGCTATGTATATATATAAAGAATATAATCTGTACTTACGTCAAATTCAATTGACATACACCAAAGTATGAAGCAGCGTGTTTTTCATGTCTTATGTTATGATTTGTGAAGCTTAAATAGTTTTATATACTGTAAAGACTAACAATATTTACGCATAATACATTATATTAATGTTATAAAATAACTCCACAATGGCAGGTGTATTGTTTGAAGATATATTTAACGTTAAAGACATGGACCCTGAGGGCAAAAAGTTTGATCGTGTTAGTCGTTTGCATTGTGAATCCGAATCATTTAAAATGGACTTAATTTTGGATTTAAACTCGTGGATATATCCTATGGAGTTAGGTGACAAGTTTCGTTTGGTTCTGGCCACAACGCTAAGAGAAAACGGGTACCCTGACGGTGGAGAATGGAACCCTTTAGAAACAGAAGGGAACAGAGCTGATAGTTTTGAATATGTCATGTATGGGAAAGTTTACAGGTTAGCAAAACTGATGTTTTCAACATATTACCTGTTTCTGGGTCATTCGTTGCATGATGTAATCCTAGCCATTCAGAATACTATGATAAAACATATATTTTAATTAAAAATACTAGCCTGAGTGGAAGAGACCACATACATTATATATAACACGTTGAAATATACTATAAAAAAGTAAAAATTAATACCTTTCAAAATGAAAATGAAATTATTTTTATTCAAATAGGCTATTACAAGCACTTTCGTATCATCAATTAACATAAGTGTCAGTATTGTCAGTCCTGCTAGAAGCTATCATCAGCTCGGAGGGTAATTTTGCTGATAAACTCAATAGTTGCTCAATTTTTATTTGCTTTATGCTGTATCCTGCATATAACGGGGATGTCAGAGGGAATTTAGTATTAAAGAGTCTGGATCCTGTCTCTCTGCAGAAATTTTGCCTGAAGTTCCTATTAAAAACTCAACACACACAACAGTAATATCACTATTAGTTTAAAAATTTTCTTTGAAATTTTCAGGATAGAAGGAGATGAAGCCGCAATGGAACCTGCCTCCCGTCTCTCCGCCTATGTATCATTCGGTGGTCTATTGATGAGGTTACAGGGTGACGCTAACAATTTACACGGCTTCGAAGTTGACCAACACATGTATCTATTGATGAAGAAATTAGCTTTTTAATAAATTTTATGATAGAATAGTTAGTTTTATTATAATTCTAAGGCTTTATACTGTTATTTTCGCTCTAAATTAAATTTGTAATATGAAGATATAATTTTTTTTACCGTGACTGTGATATGGGTTCAATCCCAAATTCTAGGGTCACAGGTACTCCGAAGTTCTTTTTTTTTTCTTTTTGTGCTGCTCTAGAAGTAAAACCTCAGTGTTGAATTTTGCCACTGAATATCTCATGGGGAATAAGTTGGTTTCTAGGTTTCTTCTGTCCATATACTTTTGTATGAAAAAGTTGTTCCATATATTTGGCTTTAAAGTCATGTGAAGTGATTAATTAAGTTAATAAGATTAGTTTGTATACAGTCTTTCATTTTCAAATACAAATTGTGAATTTTGTATAATAAAAAAAGAACGCAAAATTTATAGTATTTTTTTTTTTAGCTTTACACTCATAGCAGAGTAGCTATAGGGAACCGAAGACAAATGAAAATATTTCATTCTCCGAGTGGGAATCGAACCCACAAACCATTGTGTTTATAATAGTTAATATTTATATAATATTTATAAATAATATTATAATTAACTGCTCATAAGTGTTGTGTTTTCTCCGTTTTGTTTGTTTCATAAAACATACAGTTTTATGTCGGAATAGTTAGTCAGTAAGTTAGTCAGTAATAGTCAGTTTTATGTCAGTATAAATAATTAAAATAAAAATTATAACTAAAAAGAAGCATCCTCTGTATTATTTTAGCTATGAACCATTTTCTACTATTTAATTTTACGAATCTACTTGCTAATGCCACTTATATGTATATATACAGACATAGGCTGTATATATATCTGTCTGTGGCAATCTTATAATGGACAGAGCACCTAGTGTCAAGACACTCCGAGTCCTGTCCGAAAGTCTTGTCTTAACCAGAAAAAGGAAATGTGTGTAATTGACAGTTATATTTTTTAAATTTATATGATGTCCATATTATATATTAAAAATATATATTAATTATAAATATAGTATATTATACTATATTAAATATAAGCTTTATTTTGATCAGTAAGTTCAGAAGGGTTACTTATTCCATTCCACAATAGATGGCGCTACTTGCCACTAATGTTTTACATATATGAAATTGAAAAAAAAAGTGACATCTGTTGGAGAAAAATTTCACTTACACTACGATAGCTATACTAACTATACCCAGCAGTGGCGAAGAGTGTAATTTTTATAAAGTTAAGCCAGTGTCCAATAAAAAAATTTAAAAAAAAAAAAAAAAAAAAAAAAAATTAAATTAGAATTAATTTTATAACAATTTTACATAGTTGATTATAAATTTAACTTTAGCTTTATTGCTTGTATTGATTGCAACAAAATTCGTTAATTACGGATTCTTCGCTAATTAAATAATAATTGGTGTAATGATTTTATTAAATAAACATTACAAGATATTTATAGATTTACAAAAGGTAACTCGATGGGAATCGTGTTTTATGGACACTTCGTCACTAGTTTAAATAACGATGATATCATTTCACAGTCATATATATATATATATATATATATATATATATATATATATATATATATATATATATATATATATATATAATATATATTATATATATATATATATATTATATATATATAATATAATATATATATATATATATATATATATATGAATACATCTCAGCGGTGTCCCTGAGAACTGATCCACCCTCCTCCCTACTGTCGCGTGCTCAATTATTTGCTTCCTACAGAGAAGGGTGGGCTATACACTCAATTAGTACTTTACACCTTATTATTATTTATTTTTTTATACTTTCACGCTGTATCCCGCACGTAGCAGGGTAGGCAGAGGGAACCTAGTGTTAAGACACTACGTTCCCTGCGTGTGAGTGGTGGAACTCAATGCCGAGCTTCATCTTGTTACCAGAGCGATGAAAATGAAAATAATTCATTCTCCCTCAAGGGAATCGAACCCACAACCGTCGCGTTTACATTTAAACTGGTTCCCAACATATTTAAATCATTTAACCTGGCGAACAGCTTTACATTTTCTATACCATTAATGACCTAAAAACTCTGAAATCCCAAGGACGTTTGTTTTTGTACAAAAATATCTAACTAGCTTGTATAATTGGTGTAAGCTGAATGGCATGATCCTAAATACCAAGAAATGATCTTAGAGAACTTCTCCAAGGAAAAGACTGAATATTTCTTAGACGGAGATTTGGGTATTGTTTTTGACAAAGACCTAACATTTGCACCTCACATGGACAATATCGTCGGTGAGACCAGTAGAACGCCAGGACTTGTGATCCGGAACTCTAGAATCTTTAGAAACTGTGGAATAGCCTACCGGCGGAAGTGTCCAGGTGGAAGTCACCTTAAAGGCAGGCAATGCACCTGTAACACCGCTGGTTACACAGGCTTGTGGGCGTTGGTGATCATGTGGCATCAGGTGACACCAACGGTCGTTTACCATGTCTTTCCCATACAAAAAAAAATTAAAAGAAAAATAAATAAATAAATAAAAAAAAAATAAATAAATAAAAAAAAAGAAAAAAAATATTTTGTACAAAAGCTTAGAAATCAGCATATTAGAGAGTACGGTAGTGTTGTCTGGAGACCACAGTCTCCTTCATTCTGTCTCCTAAGCATTCTTCCGAAATTACCGAAAACCTATAAAGATAGACTTGAATATATTAGATAAGAAAGCTTAGAGACAAGAAGGGGAAAATCGACTCTTGACTGACTCTTGACTGACACCTTCTCGTTCTCCTTCTCCTATGTCTCGCTTTTCAGGAATCCTAAATAAACAAAGCGTATTGGGTCCATTCGGAGACTATTTATGTAAAGCATTTCATATTGTATTGTCTTTTTTTATCAACTGTCAACTGGCAGGTACCAGGACTTCATAGCCGACCGAGAGATCGTCACTATAGAGTACAATTGTATACAACAACTGTCAACTGGCAGGTACCAGGACTTCATAGCCGACCGAGAGATCGTCACTATAGAGTACAATTGTATACAACAACTGTCAACTGTCAACTGGCAGGTACCAGGACTTCATAGCCGACCGAGAGATCGTCACTATAGAGTACAATTGTATACAACAACTGTCAACTGGCAGGTACCAGGACTTCATAGCCGACCGAGAGACCGTCACTATAGAGTACAATTGTATACAACAACTGTCAACTGGCAGGTACCAGGACTTCATAGCCGACCGAGAGGATCGTCACTATAGAGTACAATTGTATACCCCCCTAATGCGAATCGAACCACCTTCCCATTCACGGACAGACGCTGTGCCGCTAGAACACACAATTGTATTGTTTTTATTTAATTGAGATCAATTAAAAAGCATATTTTTTTGTACGTTAGTTATAGAGGAAGCGACACGCGCCTGTTAGCGACACGTGCGAGTCAAGCGTTCAGTTGGAATGAGAGATATTTTTAGATTTGTTTTATTATATATATATATATATATATATATTATATATATATATATATATATATATATATATATATATATATATATATATATATCTATATATATATAATATATATATATATATATATATATAGATATATATATAATATTATATATATATATATATATATATACGCTTTGTTTAAAAATATGTAAATAAATCACTCTTTTTTTTATAAAAATTTTAACGCAGCGAGATTTGAACCCGCGCCTCATGTTTACCGTCCAAGCGCTTCGACCACTGAGCCGTGCGTTCTTTAACACGCTGCGTCAGAATTCTTATATGCTTTGTCATACATTGAAGCTGGTACATGTTAAGCCCAATCGTTTACCTATAAGACCAAACAAAAAATAGAAAAATGATCCATAAGCATACCTAATTAATAAGTTAGTATATACATACAGACATTTCTTTTATTATAATATACACGAGTATATATAATATTTATTCTAGAATTGAACCCACTCCGTTCTCAACAAATTCCTTCTGGATTAAAAAAATACAGCAAAAAGTCGTAAAGTAGTCGCGTCGTGATCGTTTAGTGTTAATGCGATTATATGGATGGGGTCGAGAACGTTTTTAGGGTTGGCAATGGATGAAAAATAAAAATATTATTTATTTTTAATTTTTTTTACAATATTTTTTTTACACATTTTGCTTCGATACATTTACATTAAACTTCTTTAGTTCACATCACTATTACAGAAAATTTCATATGACTAAATGTCAAAAGGTGGCTTTATCACAAAAAGCCTCTCTTCCAGGTCTCCTGATCAAATGCAGAAGAATTTATTGAGAAGAGCGAGCATGGCGCTCTCTATTTACATAATTAAATGCCTGTTTTTGCTTTCTCTTCAGCTTCGTGTTCCATTCTGTATATATCAAAAAAAGAGAGAACCTAGTATTTAAACACTCCATTCTCCGTTTTCTGTCCAAATGAAAGGCACTGCGTATTGAGTTAAGTAAGAAAATTAACCAACAATTGTCTTTCTCAAATTAATCATTCCAGGGCTCACAGTCTTGTGTCATGTCCAGGTCCAGGTCTTGCTAGACCAGACCAGACCAGTCAGCTGCATCATTTTCTACATATCGCCTCCAGGTAGTTAGTTTGAGGGCAGCCAAGTTTCCTTATGCCTCTCGTTCTCTTGTCTTCTTTTGCCACCTGACACCTTGGTCATCACCACCTTGGTCACCTTGGTTTATCATTGGAAATGACACTGATAAAGTGTAATTTTTTTTTCACACATCTCTCATATTTTGTCGGGTATTCGGAGAGTAATTGCCAAAACACTCCATTTTCTCCGTTTTATAGATCTTGTATGTCTAAATAAAAAAATCCCTTATTGGACTCGCGGCTTCAAATCATGCATACGTTAAAATTTGTATATATTTGTTACAACTTGTTTTTATTTATCCAGAGGCGTAGGTTCGAATACTGCTAGTTAAAATTTTCATACGCCTTCAAACATTTTCTTTTCATATCACATGAATAATAATTTTAAAAAAGCTATTAAAAAAAAAAGAAATTAAAAGTGATTTTATTTTAAATATGTATAAAAGTACAACCCTAGCACAAGGGGTGGCAGATTAGTTCAATTTGTAATAAAATGGCGAGCGTAACGACTCTACTGTGCCAGTAATTATAACTTGTCTTTGGAACTGTTATTTTTTTTTAATATTGGAGTCATTTACGTGGCTTAGATTTTATGTTTGTATGAATTTATACGTCAAAGTTGTTTATAAATTACAGATTATATAATATATTATATACGGAAAATATATTGGCATTAATATAAAATAAATATTTGTATATCAACATACTCGTAGTTTGTTCTGGGTTCGATTCCCATTCGGGGAGAATAAATAATTTTCATTTTATTCTCTCTGGTAACTTAACGGCTTTGAGCTCCTCCACTTAGCAATGTCCAGAAGTTCGGAGAGCGAGGAACGGAGTGTCTTAACACTAGGTTCTCTCTGTAAAGTAAATAAAAAAAATAGTTTTTATGATATTACTTATATAATACTCCTAGCTATGACTATAAAAGTCGTATGTAAATGGAACTGCCAGAGTTAGCTCTGACCTGTACAGTAGATCTACATCGAAATCATCAACATGATCTAATATAGCCTATAGCCTATAGCCTTCCTAGATAAATGGGCTATATAATAGTTCCTAAAATTAGCACGTTTAACCAAACAATCTATAAGTACAGCTTACAGATAGATGTTAAACAATTGACTGCGCCATATTTAAAAGAATTAAATTGAATTTTATTGTAAGTTATTAAAAAAAAAAAATTAAAATATTGTTTTTTTCCAGCCCGCTGTAACCCGCATGTAGCCGGGTAGGTTAGTGTCAAGACACTATTCTCACTATATACTCTATCTCTTTCGGAAGGTCAATGTACCCATACCAACCCCTTATCATCAATAATAAAAAAAAATAAGTATAGAGAAATAGTATATAGGTATAAGTGACAATTTAAAAAAAAATAGTGTCTAATGACCAGCATTAATTAATAGTATTATAATTAATATTGACGATAAGAAAATAAAATTGTTGTGAGTAAAAAAAAAAATAATAAAAAAAAATCTATGTTACTGCAAATTAAGTTAATATGTTATTATGACATTTGTTAATTGCAATTAACTAATTTTCAATTATAATTGAATGCTAAAAAATCATATTTGTTAGACACATATTAATAAAGAATTAAAATAAAATAGTCTTTATTTTTTTTTCTACCGTTTTAATTAAAATATTTATAAGAACAACAAAAGTGAAATACAATTGTATAAAATAAAATATAATATTATTAAATAAATAAAATATAATATCTTTAATAAAATACCAACATAAAATAAATAAACAGATAAAATATTAAATCAGAAAAACTTATTACAATAAATTCTTTGCCAAGGAGTCGGTTTAAAACATTGAATTATAAATTCGTAACACACGTATCTATTGGTTTAGAATCGACCAATCGCAGCGCCGTATTCTTGTAGGCGGGAAGAGGCAAACGTCAGACGCAAATGACGTTTTTACTTTTTTTTAAAAAACCGGTTCTATTTAATGCTTAAGGCCAAAATGGTTATTCAGACGTGCTTTATGGAGTCATGAATAATAAAATATTTCTTTTACGATACGATATGTTACGTTGCGCTGTCAAAGAGAATAGCTTTTTTTTATTTTATTTCAAAGCAAATGTTGTCTTCTAAACGCTTTTTTTTAATTTATATTTATTTATATTCTATATTCTAATTATACACCTGGTAGCAAGAGGTAGCGCGGTGTTAGGTTGCGCCACTTAACACGCAAGATCTCGACAATTTGTACTCTAACCTAGTGCCTCTGCTTATCCTGCTATATGCGGGATACAGCGTGAAAATTAAAAGAAACAATGCTTGAAACATAAACAAGTAGATATCTACTGGAATGTAAGGGTTTGTGGTTAGAGCGCTTCGTTTCCAAAAGGGTGTGGCTCCAAATCCAACCATTACACGTCTTAATATTTATATGTTTTTTAAAAATAATGTCTAGCTTTACTGTAGTTTATCGTTTATCATTTACCATTTCATTTACTTCGCTCTAGCAACAAGGCAAAGCGCGGCGTTGAGTTCCGCCACTAAACACGCAATGCCTCGAATGGCGGAAAGTGGAGAACGCCGTGTCTTAACACTAGGTTCCCTCTGCCTATCCTGCTTATGGCGGGTTGCAGCGTGAAGGTAAAAAAAAATCAATTAAAACCATTAGATAAGTCTGTTGCCATGACTTAGTACGGTATTCACGAATTCGAATCCTGCTTAGGGTACAATAGGTACAATTGTACCTATAGGTACGTGCTTCATTAAACAATACATGATTTCATTTAATTCATTAATACATCTCTATTCTCTATTTTTTACTTTTCTCTTACAATATCTCTTTGTCTTTTTGCTAGAGCGGTAATCGAACCCGCAACCGTCGCGTTTTCAGTTCCTAAAATAAAACAACTGGCAGGTACCAGGTCTTCATAGCCGACCGAGCGATCGTCCCTATAGAGTACAATTGTATACAATAACTGTCAACTGTCAGGTACCAGGACTTGCCGTACAGGACTAGCCGACCGAGAGATTGTTACTATAGAGTACAATTGTAAACAATTCTCACGGGAATCGAACCCTCAACCGTCGCGCATGCAGTCACCTAAGCGGCTATAATTGAAACATGTAATCTCAAACACATATACCTCTAATTATAAAGTGTATAATCCCGACAATGTAGAGATATATTATAAAATTAAACAGCTTGACAGACAGACGGTCAAAAAAGACATCCTATAAGGGCTCCATATATCTATATTAAGGTGCGGAACCCAAAAAATATTTAAAAAAAAACAAAGATAATTTGAAAAAGGAACTAAATTTTAACTCGAGCTCCCACTCCCACACCCACTCTGATAATAAGCCAAACTCACGGGAATCGAACCCACAATCGGTAGGTACAGATATATATATATATATATATATATATATATATATATATATATATATTATATATATATATATATATATATATATATATATATATATATATATATATATATATATATATATATATATATATATATATATATATATATATATATATATATATATATATATAATATATATATATATATATATATATATATATATATATATAGATATATATATATATATATATAAAACAAAGAAGTCTACAGAGCTATTTGTATAGAATACCTAAAAAGGTAAACGCTTAGTAATAATGTTATAAGAAACATTTGTCATACAATTAAAACGTATCTTCGACTTACTTGGATGTATGTTTAAAAAAAAAAAATAGCTTCACGCTGTATCTCGCACATATAGCGGGATAGACGGAGGGAACCTAGTGTTGAGACCCTCCGTTCTCCGCGGCGTTGAGACGGCCAAGACTTTAAAATAGAGAGAAAGTGATAGTATATAATATAGAAAATTATAAAACATCTAAAAATTATTATATAATATACCTACTATATAATATTAGATAATAAAGCACCGGGTTCGAATCCAGCTACATCACAAATACAGGTATAATGTGCTTTTGTATATGAACAATGGCTACAGTCTAGGCTCATTTAATTATATTAAAGTTTTTAAATTATTTTAATTGAGTAATTATAGTCTGTATGTAGAGCTTTTAATTTACAAATAGAAATAGGGCACCTAGTGTTCAGACACTCCGTTCTCCGTTTTCCGTTAAATTTACTGCCTGACTGACTTTTGACTTCTAATTTTGAAAAAAAAAATGCCTAGAACTATTTATTATTTATAAAATTAATAATATTAGACATACATATATCTAAGAAGGCCTTCGTGGCACAGTGGGGCAGCATCTGTATGTAAGTGCGATGAATCTCAGTTCAATCCCCACTAGGGGGAAGAAACTACTTTCAATTCTTCGCTCTAGTAACAAGACAAGGAGGGCGTTGAGTTTCAAAAATTCAACGGCATCTGCACTTATACTATTATAATAAAATTTGCTATATACATATATATATATATATAATATATATACTATATATATATATATATATATATATATATATATATATATATATATATATATATATATATATATATATATATATATATATATCTATATATATATATATATATATATATATATATATATATATATATATATATATATATATATATATATATATATATATATATATATATATATATATATATATATATTCTATATATATATATATATATATATAATATATATATAGATATATATATATATATATATATATATATATATATATATATATATATATATATATATATATATATAATATATATACATATATATATATATATATATATATATATATATATTATATATTATATATATATATATATATATATATATATATATATATATATATATATATATATATATATATATATATATATATATATATATATATATATATATGTAGATATATATATTGTTTATATCATACATATTATTATTAACAGCTGTAATAAATTAAATTGCATATAAAATTAATTTAAGCACTTACGGGTTTGTTACACCTAAGGCTTACCCCCTCCCGTTCCCTCCCTTAGTAATCTGGATGTGGGAGAGGGACGGGACGCCAGTCACTATAGAACGTTTGCTGTGACAGCACGTAAAGGTCACAAATTGACCTATTAAAATAATTAAATTAAAAAAAAAAACAGTGATTTAATTAAAAAAAAAATAATATTAATCGAGTGTTTAATATAAAATATGTTAATAAAATAATTTGTATTTTTTTTTTTTTGGTTCGGCTGTACAAATTACGACCGCGGTGTAACACGTGTGTGATGTAGATTTAATAAAAAAAAAAAAATGAGTACGTTTTTCATTGTTGCGTGTGTGTTTTGAACACAAAATGGCGCCATTTTATTATTTTATGTTTCGTGTTTGTGATCTAACTGGATTCATATAAGGTATTCATAGCTTAATATTATATTTTTCTCTCTAGTATATACTTTTTACTTTAACTTCATACTACAGGGTACAGCTTGTCCACAAAACCATATGATGGCGGAACCCAACGCCGCTCTTTATCTTATCAGAATTTATACTCCAAAGTGTGTATTAAAAGCTATTATGGCTATATAATATAAATTATATTATTAATATAAATGTACTAGCGACCACTAGCTCGCTAGAACCACATATATCGCAATTCCAATAAGGTTTTTTGATTTTTTTGATTCATAGGTTCAGATCCATCATCTTCTCTGAAGCTTCTTCTTTTTTTTTATATTTTCTTTTATCTATCTATTTCTTTTAATTACTTTATTTAATTAGTTATTTTGTAGCAAATATGACGGAACATAATATTTTAAATTGTTTTTTTTTTTATTTATGAACTATGAGGCTTACTATGGAAATGTTTTAGCTTAAAAGCGAAAATGCACAAACGTACAGACATATAGACAAATTTTCAAAAAATTAAGTTTTCGGCTCCATTACGGTAATAAATACCCCCAATAAAAGTTTTTTTTTAAATTTATCTTCCATGTACAGATCTTATAAGAAGCTATAGTGACGTAGTACGAGAGCTTCTGCTGGAAAGCTGGAAAGAATTAGTTCAATTTGAAAGATCTGAAAGACCAATTGTCATAAAAAACTAAATTTTGACATATGAAGTACAAATCCACACCGCACCTATTAAATTAGGTATATTGTAGTACATTTTTTTCGCTTCACGCTGTATCCCGCATACAGCGAGTTAGGCGGGTAAGTAGAGTGGAGAGTTAAGTCACTGTCATCTCCATTTCCCGCATGAATTTCACTATAGACTTGTGGCGTGTGTGGCGACCTCTCTTGTGTTACCAGGTACCTTGCTAGAGACTTGATCGCGTCGCCATTGGATATTAAGTGGCGGAACTTAACGCTGCGGTTTGTTCCCGAAGCAGAGAATGAGTTAAATTTACAATATCTAAGCTAAGCATTTTCAATAGGATTTCAATAGGATAAGGCTAAGGATATGATTTAACTAAATTATTTTAATTTGCCTTTTCATCTGGTTAACAACTAGTTAGAAAATTGAAGAACAGAGTGTCTTAACACTTGTATATATAGAGGAGAGCGTAAACAAGTAGGAAAAATCGGAGCTATAATTACAAGAAATAGGTAACTTTAGAATGACTAGTTTTTAAGTTTAAATATTAAACGATCAGCGGCGTTGAGTTCCGCCACTCGACACGTAATGCCTTGAAAGGCGGAAAGTGGGGTACGGAGTGTCTTAACACTAGGTTCCCTCTGCCTACTCAGCCATGTGCGGGATACAGCGTGAAGCTAAATAATAATAAATATATATTAAACGATGCTTCAGCTCTTCACTATAGATGATGGCTAAAATAAAATTACATATACACCATATATTATAAACATATAAAAAGGCAAAGAATTTTGTCACTAAACAAATTAGTGAACGGAGTGTCTTAACACTAGATATCTTCTTCCTTGCAAGGTTCTATATTTATTTTAATATTTAAAACTAAAATACTTATACAGTATAGTTCCATCACCGGTTCACTAAAGTTAATGCCTCAGACCTTAGAAGAACCGGTGCAAGAAACTCAGCGTTTTTTTTTTTAGTTAGTAGTTTTTTTAGTTAGTAGTTTTTTTTAGTTAGTAGTGTTAGTTTTTTTTTATTAACCCTTTCAATTATACAATTATTCATTTTTTTGTATTGAAATTTGAGTAAAGGTTTATATATATATATATATATATATATATATATATATATATATATATATATATATATATATATATATATATATATATATATATATATATATATATATATATATATATATATATATATATATATATATATATATATATATATATATATATATATATATATATATATATATATATATATATATATATAGTCTACAAGAACATATGTTTAATAGTCTCTTATAAAGCGTAAGACTTTGTTTGGTAGAACGCGCTTATCTCAGAAACCAATGATGCGAATAGCTTTTTTTATGTTAGATTTTTAGCCCATTCATCGAGGTAGGCTATATAGGCTATATTTAACAATACGTTGGTCTATTGGTAATTTAAAATACACAACTCTAAATCATTACCACTTAAGAAACGAAGCCGCAGATAAAATCTAGTATTTAATATTTCTACAGATTTGATGAATAAGTAGATTATTATTGTTTGTTTAAATTTACAATTCCATCAGAACCTTTAGTTATGTCAGTATATAGTAGAAATAAATAGAGCAAAAAGAGTCTCTCGCTCTCTCTCTCTCTCTCTCTCTCTGTGTATAGTTTCCAGCTGTGCTTTATCTCCTTACAACAGCAAGTAAATAGTGTCAAATTTGAATTCTTCATGTCGATTTTAATGAACTTATTTTCAAATCGCTTGTAATAATGTTAATACTATAATAGTTAAGCTTTTAGAGCTGGAAGGGATGAGTAGGGTTGAAAATGCCGAGTACGAGACGGTATGGGTTCGATTCCCGAGCGGATCTCTAGATCTCTAGATTGAAAGCTGAAAAGCACCCGCCTTCCAGCTTGGTATATACGGAACACTAAGCTCATATGATTTCTCTGCTCTCTGCGGTCGGCGGGATACAGCGTGAAGCTTAAAGAGAAGGAAAGTCACGTCAAAGTAATTAATGGCTTCTAAAGCAAAGAAGTGACAGGTCGTCAGTTCGATTCCCATGTATAGGTATCTGTAGCGGCGTTGAGTTCCGCAGCAATGTAATATAAGATTTGTCCAATTGTGTATAAAGAACAGAGTGATTTGACACTAAGCTCGATTTGCTTTTCCTGTTGTGCGGGAAAGAGCGTGATACTGTATTCCCGCACATCATATGACGCGACGGGATAAATCTGTTTTTATACTGTCTGTTATGTTAATTCGGGGAGGAGGAGGGGGTGAAATTGTTCTTAGGGCTTAATGCTTCGAAAGAAAATGGTACCCTTATAATTTTGCTTTATATATAGTCTGTCTGTCTGTTTGTCCGTCCGTCGGGACAATTATTTCATTTTATATGGAAATTTACTTGTATGGAATTATTTTAAATAAACAAATTAAGCTTCATCGTGTTTTTGTTATATATATATATATATATATATATATATATATATATATATATATATATATATATATATATATATATATATATATATATATATATATAAATATAAATATATATATATATATATATTATATATATATATATATATATATATATATATATATATATATATATATATATATATATATATATATAAGGCAAGTAGGAAAGAAAATAATGAACAGAGCTTCACGTTGTGAGGGAAGAGGGAACCTAGTGTTAAGACACTCCGTTCCCCGCTTTCTTTTAGTGACAGAAGCCTCATATATGTGTATAATTTACGCTATATACTTATTTTTTTACATTCTTTATCATTTACGAAGAGCTAAAACACCGTTTAATATTTAAAGTTAAAATTTAGATTTTTTTAAAAGTGGCTCCTTTTATATATACCTATTGGAAATGGCGAGGAATTGAAATAATTCATTCTCCCTTCAATGGAATCGAACCCACAGACTCTGTACCACTGGCCCATAACAGTCTCTAGTCCTAGTCCAAGACTAGGAGTGACTGACTGACAGTGACTGACTATTCTGCCAGTGCCCTGTTAGGGCATGTAGGGGCCCTGGGGTACTTAAATGTAGGGTCCAATTGGAAAGCGATAAGTAAAGAATTGCATATTATAGTTTTTTTGCACGCGGGGGCCTCGTTAAGGGGGCCTTGGACACGGGCCCCAAATATTATAAAAAAAATTTAGAACGTAGTATTAGTTTATTTTAAAAAATAAATTATAAGAGAATTCGAAGCATAAGTAAGTAAGTAAGTTAATAATTGCCGACGGGAATTTGTTTTAACCGTCGCGTCGTGGCAGTCCCACAGCCATTGCAGGTTCGATTCCTATAAAAGGGGACGAGTTAATTTTCATTTCGTCTCGAAAGGTGGAGGGCGGGAAACGGAGTGTCTTAACACTTGGTTCTCTCTGCGTAACGATTGTTTTTTTTTTTAAATATTGATTATGTAACATTTTGAACAGTTACATACACCAGAGACCTTAGGCCTTAGGATTGTGATGACGTCAGCCAGACAACACTCAAAATCGGGCGAAAGTGGAGAACAGAGAGTTCCTTCGCATCCTACTATATAGGAATAGAAAAGATTTTTTTAATTAATTCAATTATTAATTACAATCCAATACTAAATAAGTGCTTCACTGAACACGACAGTATGGTATAGGCTATTATTTTTTGGTCAAAGATATTTACAAGGATAGGGCTTTGCCCCAAGTCGCAATGTTTCCAGCTTTCTATGCAATTTTTGAGGCACAGCGTGTCGAGTGGCGGAACTCAGTCCCGCGCTTTATATCCTTACCAGAGCTTATTGAAATAATTCATGAATGACTCAAGATGATTGCTAATATTAAATAGTAGCTTTTGCCCGCGACTTGGTCCATGTGTGGGTAATTACCATTTATTATCCCTTCATTTTACCCTTTTAGGGGAGAATTTTGTCCATTTTAAATAAACATATCATTTTTATCTCTAATCATGACCCTGTATACTAATTTTTATACAGTTAAGTCCAGAAAAGAGAAATTTTCCATACAAATTTTACCCCTCCATTTTTTCCACTTTGGGGGAGAATTTGTTCATTTCGTCTACACAGATCGTTTTTAATTGTAATCCAAAACTTATATAACTATTTTCATACTTGTAAGTCTAAAAATGAGAAAAAATTAAAAAATTTAAAGCTTTCTTAAATCTCAGTTGCATCATAAAAGGGAAGCCTTGTACCAAATTTCAAGATTCTACGTACAGTAGTTTCAGCTGTGAGTTAATAAATAAATCGAGTCAGTCATGACAGATTTGCCATTTATATATATATATATAGTATATATATATATATTATATATATATATATATATATATATATATATATATATATATATCTATATATATAGTTATCTATATATTATATATTATATATTATACTATATAATATATTATATATATATATAGATATTTATATATATATAATGGCAAATCTGTCAGACTGACTGATTTATTTATGAACTCACAGTCTGAAACTACTACTACTATATTATATCTATACTATACTACTAATATATATCTATATATATATATATTATATATAGATATATATATATATATATTATATATATATATATATATATATATATATATATATATATATTATATATATATATATAGATGTAGAGACCAGGATGCTGGATTAAAGGCAGCCCAAATAGTGTCAAGTTGCATCGGCAAACGATCTTTTGTTACCGTCCTCTTGTGACGTAGCCATTGGCTTTGTTCTTTGTTATAAATTCGACTGGCAATCATAATTTACAGTTTATTGCCTTTTGGACGTTGGCAGTTGAGATGAATGTGTTAGGGTACCGCATGGAGAAGTCGATGCTCGATGGGAGCTTGATTTGTGTACGGAACAGTTACGTAGAGTGGTTTGTGGCGAAGTAAATTCCGGTTTTCGTTTGAATTGAAGAGATTCCCTGGAGCTTAGTATATATGTAAATAGAAAAAAAAACAAAAATATAGTATATATTAATTCTTGCCCCAAATTTTTATCGTCAACTATTTAAACAATGGTGTTATTGTAATTTATAGTACAAGTATGACATAGTGTTAACAGCAAGGTTACTGCCGGCTCGAAAATAATTATATAGTTATATATGTCAGTCAATCAGTTAGTAATGGAATTATATATATATATATATATATATATATATATATATATATATATATATATATATATATATATATATATATATATATATATATATATATATATATATCATATTTATTGATTACATTAACTTAGAAGTTATCAAAGTGATTCTATAAAGCTTCCGTTTTTTTCCATTGAGGTCACGTAAGCCTTAATAATGAATTGTTACATACTTTATTCGAACCAGTAACCCAAATCGTTAATATTATAATTTTTTTTATTTTTCATTTTTTTTATTTTTATTTTTATTACGTAACGGTAATAAAAAAAGTAAAGTCGACGGCCATTTAATTTCATTTCATACGGCACTAGTGTAAGAGGCCTAACTTAAAACTTACATTTTTTACAATTTACTTAAACCTGCGATCTAACTCCAAAGTAACTACGACAGCTGGACCAACAGATATATGTAGTAATATAGCTATATTATATATATAGCTATATGCTTTTAGCTAAAAGCCTTCTTTGGAAAACTTAAAAAGGCATTTTTTAACATATTTTTCAATTAGATAAGTTCCTGAGATGAGCGCGTTCAAGCAAACGACATGTGTGGCTTCTTTTATACGAGATGTAAGTGCTTGTACTGCTGGACTTTGGCACAGCGTCGGTTGTGGGGGTTCGATTCCCATTTGGGGGGATGAATTATTTCATTTTATCACATACAATAACTCAACAATTGACTATTTTGCTAGAATTGGGACATAGTGTGATTTTTTTTAAATAAAATACGTGGTACAAGAAGATAGAAGCGAATATTATAAATATAAATAAGTGTTGGGCATGACGTCCAAGTTAACTGGTTTTCAGAAGGTGCAGGTTCGAATCTCGCTCATTGAAAATTCTATACGTTCTTGAAACATAATTTATGGATGGATAATTTTGGTCAAGACCTTATTAGAACTAGGTATTTAAAAAAAAAGAATATATATATATATATCCAAGAGATGCTGGTTCAAATCTTATTAAAAAATTTTGTATGAGAATTGAAAAAAAAAATATATTTTATGACTTAGGCCCCTTTTGCATTAATTCTCTCAATACCAATACAATTAGTAAGTAAATATTTTGTTATCGATTTTATTTAATATACCTACCCCTTGACCTCGTTCTTGTATTAGTTATCAATTTAAAAAACAAACTAAAATTATGTTATATCAATAGTCGTATATTAATAGGTAGGTAAATGTGTTTGTGTGTACTTTTAGGGTTTCGCACATAAAGGGTAAAAACGGGACCCTATTAATAAGCGTTCGCTGTCTGTCTGTCTGTCTGTCTGTCTGTCTGTCTGTCACCAGGCTGTATCTCATAAACCGTGATAGCTAGAAAGCTGAAATTCTCACAAATTATGTATTTACGTTGCCGCTATAACAACAAAATGCTAAAAATTAAAAAAAATGATTTCTCTGATGGAATCTCTACAATCATGAAATACCTACGGAACCCATGATTTTTATAGTTATTATTAGGTATTTAAAATTCCTATACTACACATTTAAATATGTTTGTTTTGGATTCTAAGCAAAGAATTATTTCCCCCTTACGGGAATCGAAGCCGTAAACATCGCGTATACAGCCAGAAACTATCCAATTACGATGCTATGGCATCTGATGATTTGTTTCAATTTTTTTTTAGCTTCACGCTGTATCCCGCATATAGCAGGGTAGGCAGAGGGAACCTAGTGTTGAGACACTCCGTTCCTCGCTTTCCGCCTTTCAAGGCATTGTCTGTTTGGTGGCGGAGTTCAACGCCGCGCTTTTACCTTGTTACCAGTGCGAAGAAAATGAAAATAACTCATTCTCCCCGAACGGGAATGGAACCCACAACCGTCGCGTTTACATTCCACTACGCTACAGTCTCTTACAAATTATCAATTTTATGACAAAATACGGCGAATTTCATATTAATATTTATTATTTTTTAATATTTATTATTCAAAATAATATACCTAGCTACCTACAATTCAATATCTAAAGTCACAGCTTAAGCGCAAAGTGGCGTTCCCCAGGCTCGTTTAAAAAACGAACATCAATTAAATCGACAAACAACCGAAATGCAACGCAAACAGAACCTTAGAGCCCTTAAAGCCTTGGGGTGCAAAGTGTAGATAGGACACGTCCCCGTAACGCGCTCTGATTGGCTGGTGACAGTCACCCCCCACCCCGCGTCGACCAATCAGGTGCCAGCGTTGCCAACCCCCCCACCCGATTTCGATTTTTTTACCAACGTACTCGAAAGGTGTTGTTAAAAGCACATCGGCCTTTGTTATTTTAAATGGAAATGTATACTTTTTTTTTTATTTAGACGTATTTTTTGATATCTCGTAGGGTGACCAAGGGCTGTCTGACTGTTAACGCGACGGTCGTGGGTTCGATTTCCATTTGGGGGTTAAATATTTAATTTTCTGACTCTGGTAACAAGACAAAGCAAGGCGTTGGGTTTCGCGAAATATGGACGGAGAGTGGAGAGCAGGCACTAGACCCTCTGTATATTATATTACCTATAGGCGGGATAGATTCATTTTACAAGTACGTATCGCATCGTATCGTACGTACGTAAGTATCTTTAAGATAAAGAAAAAAAAACTGACGTATTCGTATATACGTAAGAGGTTTAGTCTTGTTACTAGAGCAAGAATCTGCTGCTGCAAAATAGAAAAAAAAAAAAAAAAAAAAGAGCCAACAGTACAGCTAATAAACAAACAATCTTAACCAAACACGCTAAATGCGGGATAAATGTGCGAAATTAAAAAAAAATATACACACCCACTTACACTCCAACGCTTACTAATCCCCACTAAATGGTATTTACTTTGGTATTACCATCACTCGGTACTTGGTAACGCGTGCATCATATGGCGCGTGGTTTAAAAAAACAAGATTTGTTGCATACAAAGTCGCTTCCCGCTGTCTGTCCCTATATAGGCTTATATCTTTGAAACTTGGCGACGGATTTTGATGCGGTTTTCTTTAATATATAGAACGATTCAAGAGGAAGGTGTATATGTATGACACATGTACAGTATAGTAGAGGAGCGCTGCTCAGTTTTAAATTTTGTATTGTGATGTCTATATCATGGCCTAGTCATATCTAAAGAATATATGTTTGTATGTGTGTAATTAATGACTTATAGTTGTAAATATTGTATGTAGTATATTTAGTATGAAGCCTTGAAGCCTTGAATCACTTGAAAAATGGCCTGGAGAAGTGTGGAACGGAATGTTGAGGGAAACAGCGTGAAAATGCGTGCAAAATGTTTTATTTTTTTTTTTATTAATTTTGTTCGAGCAAGTGCTGCGTTGTGTACCGCCATGTGTTATATAATTATAACTTTTTTTTAAAGCTCTTGTAAGCTTTCTGCATGCATTAGAGGCATTTAACTACTTACAGCCCGCGACTTCGTTTGCGTTAACTATAATAATAGAAAATGTTACTATATTAAGTTCTTGTAGGAATTTCAAGTGATAAGATATTAACCTATATTTCCGCCGCGCCGCGGGTTCAAATCCCGCTTCAAATTTTTTATATATTTTCTTTAAGTATTTTTTCTATCCTTAGTGTGGGTTAACACTTTAAAAATCATCAAAATATTTAATAAAAAATAGCACTCTCTCTCGCCAAATTTATTTTTTTAATTTATTTTCTTTATCAGGTATAATTATTAGAACATTATTTTTTTTTTAATCTCAAGGTTTTAAGTTAAAAAAACTAATAATCTTCAAAATTATCTATAAAGAAATTCTTTAAGCCTTAATAATTTTTATTATACCTTAAAATTTGCAATTTTAAATCATATTTGACTATAAAACTTTAAAATTTAATAAAAGAGAATAATTCTCGTTAATAAATTTACAATTTATCGCTTAATACCTCAGCCATTTTATTAGCGAAAATGACTTTTTTCTACAAATCATAAAGATATTGGTACTTTATATTTTATTTTTGGAATTTGAGCTGGAATAGTAGGACATTTGTAAGAATCTCCCTACAGAGATGCTGACAGCAGTAATAACTAGTATAAAGCATATAGGTTAAAGAACGCATGGCTATGTGGTCAGAGCGCTTAGACGGTTTCCATGAGGCGCAGGTTCAAATTCCGCTTCGTTCAAAATTTTTATGTTTTCTTTAAGTAAATTTGTACTTCCACGCTCATTAGTTATGCTTTGTGTCCTGTCAGTTTTGTCAGTCAGTCACATATAAACGGAGAGTTATATATATATATATATATATATATATATTATATATATATATATATATATATATATATTATATATATATATATATATATATATATATATATATATATATATATATATATATATATATATATCGGGTGGCTTTGTACTAATTCAACTGCAGATGCTGTAGCTCTTCTAGTTCAGCTATCTTCGCATCCGCTATTAAGAAAATTTTGGTAAATTAGATTTTTTGTCAATATTATTATTATAAAGCTGAAATTTGTTAAGTTAAAGGCGCTTATCTCAGGAACTATTTGATCGAATTAAAAAAAAAAATGTTGAATAGCCCATGGGCTGTATTTGGAAAAAAGCTATAGATTTCACATAAATCGTTCTAATGTAAGTAAGCCTCTATATCTAAGTACATATAAATAAAATGTGTCATCTCTTAGAAAGCTGCAAGTAAAAACAACTTTAGAAACTTTCAGTGCGGGTTCAAATCCAGCTGCGTTCAATCTTCAGTGAATTAACACTTTTAAAATTATCAAATAATTTTTAATATATTATACGAGTAATATCTATCGTCGTTTCTATATTGGTTAGAATCTAAGAAAACCACTATTAAAAAAAAAGCATAGTAATCTACAACTAAGTTATCTCTACTTACATTAGAGTATAGGTACGTAATTCATATATATGTAGTTTAACTAAACTCACTATGCGACGGTTGCGGGTTCGATGCCCAAACGGAAGAATGAATCGCAATGTCTTGAAAATTTAACGAAAAGCGGTCAATAGAGTGAGTGTCTGGACACTAGGTACTCTCCGGCTAGCGCTCTCCGCTTCTACATTCACGCTGTATATATATATATATATATATATATATATATATAGATATATATATATATATATATATATATATATATATATAGTATATATATATATATATATATATATATATATATATATATATATATATATATATATATATATATATATATATATATGTATATATGATATATCCCGCATATATATATATATATATATATATATATATATATATATATATATATATATATATATATATATATATATATATATATATATATATATATAGATATATAATATATATATATATATATATATCCCGCATATATCAGATACGGGATACAGCGTGATGCCAATTGGCATATGCACCGTATTTTCTTTAATTGATCAACGTACGTCTACACAGCGAGAGTAATGGCGAGAGCTAAGCAATTATAATTTAATGTTTATTTAAAAATAAAATCTGTGTGCGCTGTACGCTGGTACTTGAGCGGTCGCGTGCGGTATTATTGGCACAAGTAAAATGGGGCTTACACCGTCCCCATACTGGGTTCCCGTGCGATTAACATAAAGTGACGATAATATGTTAAACTGCATGGGTGTTTGATGGGATTTTGGGGCCCTTTTTTGGGTTATTGTGAAATTAAACAAGTTTAGTATAAAAAAGGCTTCTTTTTCACAAAGCTTTGATAAAATTGAACGTACTAGGATTCGAATTAAGCGTTTGAGTACTAAGCTATAGATAGAATAGCTACGTCTTCTACATTCCTTATATGTTTATAAGCGATTCGTGTTAATAGCATTGTATTTTTTTTATTTTCACGCTGTATCCCGCTTAAAGCTGGATAGGCAAAGGGAGCCTAGTGTTAGGACACTCCGTAAACCTAAAAAATATATCAGTTTATTTCCAGCATATATGTATATTAAATTATGTGTTTTCCTTTTTTAACTAAAAATACGTTTAATATAGATACTATACATTAACTAAAAATACGTTTAATTTAATATACTAAAAAATAAAAATATGTGTAGGTAAAACTGTTAGAGATCCGTGTGAATAAATGAATAAATAAATAAATAAGTTACTTAAATCGATTATTTGCCTACGTATGTAGGCAAATAATCGATTTAAGTAACGATATAATAATCGATTTATAAATAATCGATTTAAGTAAAGCAGTATAGCAGGGTAGGCGGAGGGAACCTTGGTCTCTCCGTACCCCGCTCTCCGCCTTTCGAGGCATTGCATGCTGAGTGAGAAAATGAAAATATATATTCCCTAGTGGCTTATGTTTGTATTAATATATATTTTAAATATTATTCGTTTAAAATATAAAACTAGCCGAGCATCCAGTTTACGTATAGATATATCTATATATGTATATGTATATATACATATATATGTATATGTTACAGGTGTACAAGGGCGGGGCATGACCACGCCTACTCGCGTACTTGGTAGTCTGCCAGCTGTAGTTGCTTTATGTTTTTTTTTAATTTTCTTTGCCGCAGATTATTATTATTATTATTACAAATGTCACTGTCACAATGCAGCCACAGATATATACTAATATTATAAATCGTTTGTATGCTTGGAAGCGCTAATGTCAGGAAATAATGCTTAGTTTTTTTTTATGAATAGGTAGTTTTATTTATCAAGTTTTTAGACTATATATATGGTACGGTACGAATATGGTACGGGTTATTTGTTAATTATAGTTGGAGTTATTCGATGACAGGGAATTTTTTTATTCTTTTTTTTTTTGTGGGCTTCCGATTGACCGACGGTTGTTGTCGACAATGTTTTTATATGTTGTGCTTCCAGGTACCTTATTAGAGACTTAAATAAAATTAATTAAAATTAAATTAAATTAGCTTCACGCTGTATCCCGCACAAGGCAAGATAGGCGCAGAGGGAAGCACAGGAACCGTAGGAACCTAGTGTTAAGACACTCCGTTCCCCGCTTTCCGCCTATTGAGGCCTATTGCATGTTGAGTGGCGGAACACAACGCCGCGTTTTGCCTTGTTACCAGAGCGAAGAAAATGAAAATAGTTCATGCTCCAATCATGGGAATCGAACCCGCAAACCGTCGTTTTTACAGGCAGAGGATAAGCCTCTGCGCCACGACGGTCCTCCTTGTTAGAGACTTGATTGCTTCAAATGCAGTCTATAGGTACTATCGCTATTAGAGAGCACCAAATTGTCGAGTCAAAAAACTGACATACATTTTTATGCTATAAAACATCAGAAATCGGTCATACAGTAATCTAATTGATTTCCAGTAGGAACCAAGATAAATTTGTTAACAAACTTGCCGCCCCAATAATCTGCCGCCCTCTCAAGCCTGCTTGCTGCCAAATCGGCTATTGATATCATATGTTTAAAAAAAACCAGCTTCCATAATTTACTGTATGTATACATATAGATATATATGTATATATACATTAATATGTTAGATTCATAAGATACTTCGTATTTTTCGGTTTTTTGACGAATTTTCATGACATTGCGTGTTAAGTGGCGAAACTCAACGTCGCGCCTTCTGCCGTTCTTTATCTTTCCAATTATTACTTAATTAATGCCTCAGGCTAGTATCTTGGATCTTACTAGAAAAAACACATTAAAATACTAGTATACTCATCTTAACAAGGTCTCATTCCACAAAATGGCGGATACTGGAGAGGAAATAGTAAAATAGGCCTAATATAAAATTCAGTAGCATATTATCTACTGTACACTATAGTATATTTAAATATGTTAAAATACACGAAATGGCTACAATTTTTTTTTATAAAAAACAATCCACCCGCATCCACTTCCCGCCAAAACAAACGCCACAGACTATACAATACTATACACTATAGAGTATAGACAATATCGTAATACAGCCAACGTTTGCAACGTCACGTACAGATTATTATATACGATCTTTTGTGCAATTTGATTTATTATCGATTTCTATACGCGTTGCCAGTTGTTTGTTATGCTTAATGATTTAACAACGAGATTATGTTTTTAATCTATGCATGTACGAGATGTCAATTCAAAAAGGCTCTATGTGACATATGAGTCTTTTTTTGTGACGTAGGTGATGAAAGTTGTGCTTCAGCCACTTTCAATGCCTATAGAACTAAATTATGATTTTTTGTATATGTCATATATATTTTTAAAATCTATTTATTAATTTATTAATTATTAAAAAGAAAAGTATATTTAGCTTGGAATTAAATCTCATTATAAACTACGACAGAAATTGACATTGAATGTTAAAATATTTAGTTTTTAAGCATTATATATAAGAAAGTGCAAATTTTATCCATGAACTTATTACTTGGTGTCAAGACACTCTATTCTCCGCTTTCCGCTAGAATTAGTGACTGCTTGTTTCCCTCAAGTCGAACATCCATCGCGTTAACTGTCTATTATTTAAGCATTATTAATATACCTATACAAATTAACCTAAACCTAATTTTAATAAAAATATGCTAAAAACAAAATAAAAATACAAAAAAGTATCACCATATCAAATTAATATATGTGTGTATCATTAAATTCACAATTATGACTACAGATAATAAATACTACGTAGAGACAACGCCTTTTTTTCTAATTTTGCATACCTCCCGCCAGCAAAACAACAATTAGTGACAAAAGTCATTCATTAAACAGCCCAAAACGCGTGGGAATGGATAAGACCAACTACCGTGTCATTGAAACGACACGTACAATTAAAAAATATATATATATATATATATATATATATATATATATATATATATATATATATATATATATATATATATATATATATATATATAGAAATGTTCTATTGCCTTAATATTAGTCATTATTTTAAAACAAGTTAGGTGTGGGGGGAACGTAATTTATTTTTTTCGCTCTGGAAACAAGCATTAAGTTCGGCCACTCAACGCGGAATATCTGGAAAATTGGGCGGAAAGCGGGAAACGGAGTGTTTCATTCGTCCCTCTGCCCGCTCTACTATATGCGGGATACAGCGGGAAGCCTAAACATGACGCAAATTACGCGTATTATTATTATTTTTTATATCTGTAATTAAAATAATAAAAAATATATAGAGATTAGAGTTCCAAGTAATAAAAGATCAACCTAAATATCTTGAACTCTGTAATATTTTTAAATTAATATTCTGTGTTATTATTTAAGAGTTCTTGATTGACTGACTGACCGGCTTCCTCATTTTTCAGCTTCACGCTGTATCCCGCACATAATAGTGTAGGCAGAAGGAACCGTAGGCTCAATGAACCTAGTATTAAGACCTCGATTCCCGCCTTTTGAAGTATTGCGAGATGAGTGACGGAACTCAACGCCACGCTTTTACCTTGTGGCCAGAGCGAAGAAAACGCAAATATTTCATACTAACCTCACGGGAATCGACGATTTGCGGGTTCGATTCCCGTGAGTGGAGAATTGTGTACAATTGTACTCTATATAAACGATCTCTTGATCAGCTATGAAGTCCTGGTACTTGCTGGTTGTTTTATCTTGGGAACGAGTTTAGCTGAAAACGCGACGGTTGCAGGTTCGATTCCCATTCGGTATAATAAACGAGTGCTGCTACTAAACAGGAAATGTATTGAAAATTGGGCGGAAACGTGATACAGAGTGTCTGGACACCGGGTTCCCTATGTCTACCGTGCTATAGCAATATGGAATGCGGGATACAGCGTGAAGCGAAAAAAAAAACAAATCAAAAGCTGTTGCAAATACTTTAGTAATAAGTAATTATAAATGATAGATAATATATTTCATCAATTTATTACCTAATAATACATAAGTATTGAAATTTCTTTAGTGTAAAAGCTTTAACCTTAAGCGCAACGGTTGTCGGTTCGATTCCCGCTTGGGTTAATTAATTAATAACACCAAGTTCCCTTTGACTATTACGTTATATACGGAATACCGTTACAGCATGAAGAATTAATTAATATATTTATTTTAACTTACTTACTTGGAGTCGAACCCGCACCCATCGCTTACAGTCCATAATGAAATATAACACCTCACAAACCTTTGCCCATGAGTAAAATTAAAAAAAAATTAAGACAAGAACGTTTCTGTCGCATTTTATGATCCCATACGTGTGGGTGAATAAGTGTATTGCTAATGTTAAATATTTAAGCTGTTTCACGCTGTATCCCGCGTCCTGCTGTATCCCGCATATAGCAGGTTAGGCACACAGGGAGTGTTAAGACACTCCGTTCCCCGCTTTCCCTCCAATTTTCAAGACTATTGTGTTGAATGGCGGAACTTAACGCCGCGTTATGTCTACCAGAGCGGAAATTTGAAAATATTTTTTGTGTTAATCCACACTACGGATAGAAAAAAATACTTAAAGAAAACATATTAAAATTTGAACGCAGCGGGATTTGAACTAGCGCCTCTTGAGCGGTTTTCATGGGTCGCTTTAAATATTGCATTGTTCCATTATGGTCCCAAAATAATAAATATAAGGTCAGTCAACGGGGCCACTGAGGGTTTTAACACGATGTTATATTGCTTATAGCCTATAGCCTATAGACTATAGACTATAGCCTATAGCCTATAGCCGTCCTCGATATATGGGCTAATCTAACGTACAAGTTATATAGTCTATATCAAGTACTCAAATGACATATATGTAATTGCTTTCGTTCATCATAAATTATAGCCCATATGATATTCTGATGTAATTTCTTCTTTCTATATATATATATAAATGGCAAATCTGACTGACTGACTGATTTATTTATTAACTCACAGCTAAAACTACTGTACGTAGAATCTTGAAATTTGGTACAAGGGTTCCTTACATGATGCAAGTGAGCTCTAAGAAAGGATTTTTAGAAATTTAACCCCTAAGGGGGTAAAAGAGGGGTGTTCTTATTTTTAGACTTAGAAGTATGAAAATAGTTATATAAGTCTTAGATTACAATTAATAACGATCTGTGTAGACGAAATGGACAAATTCTCCCCTAAAGTGGAAAAAATGGAGGGGTAAAATTTGTATGGAAAATTTCTCATTTCTGGACTTAACTGTATAAAAAATGGTATTCAGTGGCAAAATGATTTGTTTAGGTGAAATGGGCAAAATTCTCCCCTAAAGGGGTAAAATGGAGGTATAAAAAACGGTACGTAAGTACATTTGGACGAAGTCGCGGGCAAAAGCTAGTAAGCTATATAATTGTAAAGTTTCATCTATATATACGCAATGTGCGATATGAAGAGCACATGGCATCCATTTGTTGACGTAGGTCAGGTTTGCTTGTCCAGCGAAAATGTAGCCTACATAGAATCCAGGTCATTTTAAAAGTACGTATATATTGAAAAATTACTAAATTATATACAAAATGTTTTAGTTATTAAGTATGTAAGTATGTAAGTATGTATGTATGTATGTATGTATGTATGTATGTATGTATGTTGCAATACAGTGAAGGTATTTGCGAGTTCAAATCCATATGAAAAGATTTTTTTTATTAATGGCGTCTGGTTGTAGGCGTGATGGTTGAGGGTTCGCTTACCACTTGGGAAGAATGACTTAATTCATGCCCTCACTCTAGTAACAATGGAAAAGCGCGGCGTTGAGTTCCGTCACTTAACACGCAATGCCTTGAATGGCGGAAAACGAGGAACGGAGTGTCTTAACACTAGGTTGCCTCTGCCTCTTCTCATCTTTTATCCAGTATGTGTGATATCACTAAGCCTTCCATCATATACCTATGTATGAAATGCTTTTTTTTTTATTTAAACTGTTTATCAACATATTTAATTTCAAATAGTTTAGCTGTTTTGGAAAATATATTAAACGACCTGTAGCCCGCAATTTCCCTGTTCCCGTTGGAATTTCGGGAAATCCTCTCTTAGTCTTCACTTCCCCAATGAGCCTACATGCCAAATTACAGGTCAGTCAGTCAGTCAGTCAGTCAGTCAGTCAGTCAGAGTTTTATATATATTGATTGTGAAGTCAGTGCAAGTGGAAAAATTGCCACATTTCAAACAAAGGACTACTAAAATAATATATATATGTGTATTGTAAAAGATTTTACCTAATAATCACTATCAATAATGAGGGCACAAAGTACCTTCGACCATAGACCAGTGTGTTGAATAGACATGGCGTTTTTTTTTTTTACCATCACGCTTTATCCCGCGTAGAGCTGGGTAGTGTGTAGTAGTGTACTGGGTAGTGTGTGTATTGGGTAGTGTGTGTACTGGGTAGTGGGATTGTAGTGATAAGATACTTTGCGTGTTGAGTGGCGGAGCGTTTCAGTTTTTGGTGTTAATAGAGCTAGATTTTCATACTCCTCTCATAGGAATGGTACCCACGATCGACGCGTTTTAGTCAGACCCTGCGCCGCTGTGCCACGACGGCCTTTTTTAAATTTATTACAGGTTATGTTAAGTTATTGTTTTTGACTTGTTTGTGCCCAGTCCTAGAGGCATACGATAGAATTGTCTATGATATAATTTTTTTTTGCCACTCCATGTTGTTGTGGGATACTCCGTTCTTTACTTTTCGATCGAATTCCTTGGGTGGTAGAAGCACAGATGTAAATAAGTCCCTGAGTGGGAATCGAACCTGTTCCAACGCTTTACAACGACCATATCCATTTAAATATATCAATAATGTCAGCTTAAAATAATTTGTATGGAAAAATTATTAATAAATAATGGCACTTCTAAAACATTTTCTTCAAGCGTCCACACCTTACACAATGCAATATGGCTGACGCGACGGAACTCTGACATTGGCTTTAAAGAAACACGGAAGAACAAATCTATATTGAACTCATTTCTAAAACCTCATTAGTGATTATAATTCATTTGACGTTGACAGTTCAGTTGACATCGCGCGCTTTTGCGTTCGCGCCATTTTTGTTTGTGTGAAAATGGTGTAGATTGTTTGTTGTTAAGTGGTTTTTCTTTGTTATTTTTTTTTATAAATATCTGTTCGGTCTTTTTTTTTTTGGTGTTGTTGTGATGAAAATTATGGGGAAAATAGGTGTGTTTGTAATTTTTTTTTTACTTTATTTATATAAAATGCCCGATATTATGAAAGTTGTGAAAATAATTATCATAATATCAAGTTATACTATAGTGTTACACTTCGTTAACAGTCACAGTTACTCTTCGTTCCACATTTTACGCTCAATTCTATAGACTTTTCGTGTTAAGTGATGAGACACTATCTTTTTTTAGTGAATAGCAATTTATTTGGGGAGTGTTGGGGAGGCCTAAGAGAGAATTTCCCAAAATCCCAAAGGGAGCGGCGTAAAACGGCATTTTTACCCAACATAAAAAATAGAAGGTTCGACAATTCGACCTTACATATGCTTATTTTATTGTGTGTTCGCGGATATCTTCGTTGTTTATGAACCGATTGTAACGATTTTTTTTAAATTGGAAAGAAGATATTTCCATGGTCCCATGATAAGGAGACCAGGACCTGATGGTGGCATCTTACGGGGATCGTAGAGAACTACATACGTTTTATACTCCACAAAAATGACACTACCCAGCTCGTACTAACATGTGTATTCACAATTGATTCGCAATCAAAAATTTATTCACCTTGTAACAGTTATCGTAGTTTTGCTGTAAATGCAATTCCGTTTGAAAGAAAGTAATTATATAGCGAATTAGTATGCAATTTAATTCACATTATACAGCTGTAGAACTATATATATATATATATATATATATATATATATATAAACAGTCAGTGACTGACTGACAGAAGAGGAAATTTGTCATAACGGTTCTTTGGGGAGTGTTCTATAGTCCACGTTAACTACGTTGTGGGCTACAATTAGTTTTTTTTAATCAAAATTAGATATTTTTTTGTCATAATAGTCTTCCAACAATACCTAGGCCATAAGCATATAGATACAAGATGTGAACTCATTCATAGTTTTGATTATGTAATAATTATATATATATATATATATATATATATATATATATATATATATATATATATATATATATATATATATATATATATATATATATATATATATATATATATACAATCGTAAGCTTTAAAGTCCTCTGCTAGACACTGGACATAGGCCTCCGTTAATGTTCACCAACACATCCAGCCCGGCGCCCCATGAATCCAGCAGCTTTCCAATGTCTTCTATACTATACTATACTATAGTATACTATAATACCCAAGTGCTTTCCAGAAACTATTGGTATTAATTATTCAACATAATTGTTTTGGATAATCTATTTAACGAAGCTATTAATAGCAGTAAGACTTCATTTTACATTTACATTGAAAAATGTCTAGACCGGGAATCGAATTGAATACCTTTTTGGTTTTAGTTATAATCATGAGTTCATCGTATAAGTAAGTATGAGTACAGTAATACCTCGACTTACCCGCTACCCCGACTTACACGGTATTCAAATTACGTCGACTTTTTTTCAAGTTACATATATAAATAAAAAAAAAGAAAGACTTTATTTCTCATTTCTCTTACATAAAAAAGCACTTCATATTTCACCTTTATTTTTTTATTATTGCTTATTTTTGGTTAGTATTGGCCCCTCTACGGGTGAAGGCCACCTCCAGAGTATACACGTTTCTCTCAAAGACTCTCTCTAGAGTCTCTCTCTCTCTCTCTCTCTAGCATGAGCGAGGGGAAGGCATTAAGCACCTTGACAGTTTAAGTACATCTAGCTCAATCGGAATATGGAATAATGCTTGGATACTTGACTGAAGGTCTAAGTTCGATTAAAAAGGTGTGATAAATAAAAATGGCGGCTTCAACGAAGATATTTATTTAAAACAAAAATACATTAATATGCTACAATGCCTTGTTTTTGTCGAATTTTCATAAATACTTTTTCGTTTAAATCCGACCCTAAATTAAAAATAATTTATATGGAAAATGATACCCCGACTTACGCGGCTCTCGCTCAATGCATCGCGTAAGTCCGGGCTATTACTGCACTTCGATTTCGAAATAATATATGCAACTTATTATCGATTAATTACTAAATTACATATTTGGTTAATTTATGTGAAATAAGAGATATGCTCTTGCAAAACGAATGCATATCTATTTTGATATATATATATATATATATATATATATATATATATATATATATATATATATATATATATATATATATATATATATATATGTATTAAATTATTTATTATCAGTTTCCTTGCATTAATACCAAGATTTCGACACTAGCCCGGAATATTTGGTAAATTGACTGGAAAGTCAACTACAGTCACTAGGTTCCGTCTGCCTTACCTGCTGTAGCTTTAGTAATAAGCTTTATATACCAGATTAGATTATGCCAAAGTCATTTGTCATTTTATTAAAAAAAAAAAGCTTCATTTTTAAACGTCTAACATATTATCGCCGGTTCACTAAAGTTAATAATGGGTTAAGCGGGATACAAGGCGGGACTTTTTTTTTAATTAGGAAAAAATTAATTTTTGTCAAATCTTTAATTTTTTTTTAAATTTCACGCTGCATCTCGCACGTAGCAGGGTAGGCAGAGGGAATCTATAAAAAAATCTATAAACGTCCCGTCGTGGCGCAGACGTGACAGCCTCTGCCTGTAATATCGACGGTATGTGGGTTCGATTCCCACTCGGGGAGAATGAAACATTTTCCTCGCTCAAGGCAACAAGGCAAAAGCTAGGCGTTGAGTTCCTTCACACAACACGCAAAACCTCGAAAGCCTCGAAAGCGGGGGAGTCTTAGCTCTAGGTTCCTTAAGCCTTCAGCTCCCTCTGCCTATCCTGCTATCCTCCATTACTAAATGACTGACTGACAAGTTGACAACGCATAGTCCTCCCCAACATCCTCCCCAACCAGTACTTCGTTTATTATAAAAACCGCTTACTATCTATCACGGTATTTCATTTTAAAACTTGATATACATAAAGGGAGTATAGAAAAAAAAATGTTAATGTAAACTTTAACTGGAACGGTCGGTAGCCATTTTGTATACAAACAAACGTACACCTATGGCCGACGTTCGTCATATTTTTTTCTTCAAATACCGCATTTCTATTGACATACCAATAAACATGTTGAAATGAAAATTTGAAATCTATGGATATTATTTAGAATTAAATTTCTGTATACAGTGGTTGTGGGTTCAGTTCCATTGGAGGACTATTGTTGATTTTCAATAGGCGTGCTTCTTGGTTAAGTTATACAATATATAGAGTTAAATAGGGCAAGAGGCGTAGAATTGGAGGCTATGATAGGATAGGATAGGAGAGAGAACCTCACTATCCTTTCGAGTCTCAACTCGGGAGGGTATCCGCAACAAGATATCCCCACGTATATATATATATATATATATATATATATATATATATATATATATATATATATATACATATATAGTTTTTTTTTAATTTCTTACATGCAAAGGGTGTGGCGGTATGACAGAGATTCGTATAGATTGTGAAATTCGTATTAAAAGAAACATATTTTTGTATTTTATTTTCTATTTAACAGGTACAATTTGTTCAAAACTAGAAAAAGTAAGAACTTAAATAAAATCAATGTAAATGATTTTTTTATCTGATTTATTTTTTATTTGTATCTTTTTCCCGCGTAAATCTCGACTTCGCGGACATTTCGGTATAGAAAAAAACCCAGCTGTTGCTCCTCTATCTTCCTGTGAAAGTTTCATAAAAATCGGTTCAGTCGTTCCGGACATTAGCACCGACAAACCGACAGACAGACAGATTTAATGTTATAGCTAAATGCACTTAAAAAAAATTAACAATTCTTTTAAATCACAAGACTCTTCACAGACTAATCACAGGCTCTTCAATTTTATTTATATATATAGGCATATATTAAAAATATTTCAGAATACGTACTTATACCATTACTAGGAGAATTGTCTGAATCAATTATCATAGAATAAATGAGTAAATACTTTCAGATGTTAGCCGCTTCTTTCCCGCTATAGCAGAGGCAGGGAACTCCAAACTCTTTTTTATATGCGATATGTATTTACTAGAACAAGCAAATGAATTAAATCATACTTCCCAAGTGGGAATCGAATCCACAACCGTCGCTTTAACAGTCGGATGCTAGGCCACTGCGCTACGACATCCTCAATAAATCCATCATAGCATTTAAAATTTGCCATAAACTAAAGAATCCGCTACGTGCTCCATAAATGCACACCCATTATAAAATATAATGTAATAAAGTTTTAAAAGAATTTGTTAATGTACATTTCGTGACGATTGCACGTTTAGATCACAATAAAAACAAATATTACCCTAAATCGGGCAAAATGGTGGGGAAAAATGAGAAAAAAAAACGCGACGGCAATAGATGCGTACGCGCACGTCAACTGTAAGCCTTATAGATTGGTTTCGTGCGTGACATTTCCGGCATTTTTTCGTCCATGTATACGACTTTTTTGGACAAATTGCTTTTTATTTATATGGCTTTGGGTCTTTTTTTTGTTATGGGAGTGGTGGAAGGGTTGTTTGGGTTGTTAGGTGATTTTAACCGACTTCAGGTGACTTAGAAGGAGGTTATCATATTTAAAAAGTAAATAAGTACCTACAGTAAAATATCAATATTTTTTGTAATTATTCTTTAATTATTTGTGTTTTAATTAATAAAATTTTGACTTCGCTTGTACATATACGTAGAGTTTTAAAATCGATTTTTGTTTTTTGTAATTAACTTTCTATATATATATGGCGGAATTCAACGCCGCGTTTTTCCCTAAAGTGTCCCCTATAGTCCCTAGAGTGAAAATCGAACCCGGAACCGTTGCGCTTACAGTCATACACCGTACCGCTGCAACGAATGACTGTCTGACGACTTGTAAAAAGCCCTGTACTATATATATCTCAGGTACAGAGGACCCTCTTCCCTTCCCACCTGATGTCACTATCAAAACCAAAAAACTAGACTGACTGACTGACTGACAAACAGTGCACAACGAAACCTCTGCTAGTTGAAAGCTGAAATTTGGGAATATAAGATTTTAAAATCTGAGACTGTTAACTTCTCCATATATTCACTGGCTACCACTGAGCTATATGCACATTTTAAACAAGTGAAAATATTATTGGTTCCGCTAAATTGTAACGAGAAACTAATAGCTGGGGAGTTAACTAAATACGCCATGTTACGTTATTAGACATAAAGCTGTTTTCATACTAGCAAGTATGAATTATATTTATATATATATATATATATATATATATATATATATATATATATATATATATATATATATATATATATATATATATATATATATATATATATATATATATATAGAGGATCTAGTGTCAAGATACTCCGTTCCTTACTTAAGTGGCGTAATTCAATGCCGCGCTTTATATCGAATTCAATGTCGAGGCGTAGAGGCATGGCTGCTTGTAAATGTGATTCGATTCCTATACTGGAAGAATGAATTATTTTCATTTTCTTCGCTCTAACGACAAGGTAAAGCGCGGTGTTGAGCTCCGCCACTCACTCCGCTTCGATTTATATAAAGAACATCGTTTACAAATAAGCTATATCACAAGTGCTATAATATAAAAAAAAAAATTATATATATACGTATTAGCTTCAATTCAATAGTGATCTCTCCGTCACTCTCTGGTTCTCCTTCCACTCTACTTATCCAATAAAAAATGTTTTTTTTTTATCAATTGATCCACCATTGTGGACACATTACAGCTTATGTTATACGTGCCTACCCTATACGCTATTTACCCGAGAGGCACGTACTCGCGATTACCTACATAGTTGCGTTATGACACACGCTTTAGGTGTTACAATGTGTTCAATGGACAAACATACATACATATACGTATACATATACGTATATATATAGCGGTAACACTAAGTACCATCTGTCTATACAGATTTGAACCTCATACCTAAAAAAAGATATTTTTTGATGCAATTTTTAGCTTCAGCCTGTATCCCGTATATAGCAGGGTAGACAGAGGGAACCTAGTGTTGAGACACTCCGTTTCCGGGAGGTAGAGAGCACGTTTCGAGATATTGCGAGTCAAGTGCCGTGCTGTATTTTGTTACCACAGCGAAGATAATGAAGTAATTCATTCCCCCCTCACGAGAATCGAACCACCAACCGTCCCATATACAAGCAGACGCTTCACCGCCACGACAATCCACTATATTTTTTTTAAATAAAAAACCAAAGATCGCTTACCATCCATCCTAAATATCACAAACAAGAAATACATCTTCAGGAAAAAAAAAAAAAAAAAAAAAAAACTCTACTCTAGACATATACAAATAAACATGGCGCGAAACTTGTAAAAATATAATATATTGTAACATTTTACAGGATATCGTCATATATCAATGACTTTTTGCGCGTTCCCTTACAAGATTATGGAGATTAGTTCAGAAAACGTAGGGCGGTGTTAATCTATATGGGACCGTTGGACCATCTGGCTGAGTGGTGCAATTTATGGTATACTTTGAACGATGATGTGTAATTCTTAAATATTTGTGTACACACGCTAGTTCGGAGTTCGATTCCCATTTTGTTTCAAATTAAAAATCATTTAGACGAGTGGAAAGTGGAATGTTTTTTTTTTATTTTTGCACTGCGTCTTCCCGCTATTTGTTTGAAAGCTACTCACTTCCACTGGTCGGCTGGAAGAGATTTTTTTTTGAATATAAGCCCACCATTGCCGACATAATTTTATTTTATGTGCTTTTATTTCATTTTTTTCAGTGCGAATATCCAAATGTACAATTGTATTCTCTTTCTATATAAAAAACGCTTCTTCACGCTCTTTCCCGTATATAGCAGAGTTGACGGAGAGTGTGTGACCTAGCGTCGAGACCCTCCGTTCTTCATATTCCGCCCAATTTACGACATGTGTGTTGAATGGTACTCAACGCTTTGCTTCGTCTTTAATTAAATAATTAAGCCTCCCCAAGATGAAATCGAACCTACAACCGTCGCGTTTATAGTCAGACTGTCAGTCTGTCAGTCTGTCAGTCTGTCGGTCTGTCAGTCTGTCAGTCTGTCAGTCTGTCAGTCTGTCAGTCAGCTGTGCCGTTGACTGACTACTTTGTTTACTTATCGCTCATATAAAAAATAGAAAAATTGTGTGCTGCGGTTTTTAACGCCGTCGTTTAAGTTCACCATCATGGCGCAGTGGCACAGCTGACTGTAATCGCGACGTTTGTTGGTTCATAGAGACATATTTATATACTACCCGATGACGCGTAGACTCGCGTTGCCATAGCAACGTGTATGTCACTTTATACAGAAGTTATATATTGTTAAACGTACGGTAGTGTGTGTAATGTTTTATTTATTGATTTAATTTACTTTATAAGCATTAGTATTGAACAATATTAGCGTCCTACACACACACACACACACACACACACACACACACACACACACACACACATAAACTATAAGTGTGCCAAATTTATAAACTCCTCCGTCCGCGCAATTTTCGTAAAAAAGGGGCCAAAGTTTTTGCTTCACGTATTATTATATAGACTGAACTAATTGTGTAATTATTTTAATATTTTAATTCAATATCAATATTAAAGCATTTAATAAATGCTCTAGTGCTTTATAGTTTGAAAAACGCTAAAGGTGAGTTTTAAATAGAATCAAATAAAAAAAAAATTATATACATATATATATATATATATATATATATATATATATATATATATATATATATATATATATATATATATATACATATATATATATATATATATATATATATATATATATATATATATATATATATATATATATATATATATATATATATATATATATATATATATATATATATATATATATATATATATATATATATATATATATATATATATATATACATTTTCTAAAATTACTTTTTGTATATAATATTAATTTAACGCGGATTTTGTAACGGACATTTGCAAGAATCTCCCTACAGAGATGCTGACAACGTAATAACTTGTATAAAGCATGCGTGTAAGGATTTAAACATAGCTTGATACGATTTTATAATTTTATGGATTGATATGGATTCTAAGAGGCGCGGCATTTAATCCCGGTAAAAATTTCTATACGATTTCTAAAATTTAATTTAAATATACTCTGGTAACAAGGCAAAAATCGCGGCGTTGAGTTCCGCCACTCAACACGCAATGCCTCGAAAGGCGGAAAGCGGGGTACGGAGTGTCTTAACACTAGGTTCCTTCAGCCCAAGGTTCCTTCAGCCTAAGGTTCCCTCTGCCTATCGTGCTGTGTGCGGAATACACCGTGAAGTTAAAAAAATAATCTATATTCTATATGTAATATGCAAAATTAAAATTATGACACCACTTATAAAAGAAGACTGTAAAACTTATTACATTATGCAAAAATTATACAAACCGAAAAAAAAAAACAAAAAACAAAAGCCATCTATCTATCCGTTCTCATATTTTCCCGCGCTAACAATGACAGCTTACTTCCGACCTGTCACTTCGCGTTCATTCAATACCACCTTATTGTTTAACCAATTTGAAATTACATTGTCATTTTACTTAACAAATTGTCTAATTTCGTCATGGATATGTGAAAAAAAAGTGTTTACGGCTTATTGATGAATCGTGGGAAGTGGTAGCTTCACGCTGTATCCCGCATATAGCGAAGTAGGCGGAGAATCGAGTGCTAAGACACTCTTTTCCCCACAAATATCGCGTGATGGTGGCATTTTCAACAAAGTAAAGTAAGTCAAAACCTCTCTGAATAACTATTTATACAAAACAGTCAAATCATTTAGATTTTAGTACCAAGATAAAAAAGGTTTTTTTTAAACAGACCATTATTCTCGTAGAACTCGATACTCCAGCCATTACGGTTAGTCAGTCATTCATTCACATCACTATACAAATCCATGGTCAACGAAATTTTTGTAATTCTCACGCCTAATGCAAATTACAAGCTGATTACGCACCACCTCGTGAATGACACTACAGGTGTCTACTACGGTTTAAAAAAAAAAAGACAAAAACAAACAAAACAGTAAAACCTGCTTTAGACACGTGCGTCCGTCTTTGCGGCCTTAGACAATGGGCAGGAGAAAAAAAAAAAAACAAAAGAGTTTGACGCGAAAATTCACCGGCCTGTCACTTGTTCCCACGTATTTAGTTTTTTTTTTTTTTTTTCAAATTTTACAAAATGACTCAGTGAGCAAAGGTGTTATTTAATTATGTATGTTATAAAGGGATTTAATTTGTTGCGTTTTTTTTTTTTAATTTGAGACGGGAATTTTTGAAATTTCCATATAAAAAAGACGGAACCAATAGAAATATTTCGAGAGAGATTAAAAATCATAGTACTAGATAACTTTGGGATAGTAAATTTTTTTTAGCTTCACGCTGTATCCCGCACATAATAGCGGGGTAGACAGCGGGAATCGGTCTATGTGAAAATAGTATTAAAACTCACCACCGTCCGATACTAGAATAAACTATAAAGCTCCAAACGAGGCTGCAGTCACCATTTCGTTGATAAATAAATTTTTATAATCTATAATAATCTCTAATAATTTTTTTTTTTTTCAACTTCCTCAGTTAATGGTGTATTTTGGGAGATTACAAAAAGATTAATATTTAATCCGATAAGCTTAAGCAGATGAACGTTGGTTAGCTGAATGTCACAGTGACGGCTCTTGTACAAGATGTTTTGTATTCTATACCGCGTGTTAATATCATTTGCGTGAAAGGAATCCCGCATAGCACGGTGGGCGGAGGGAACCACGTGTTAAGGCACTCCGTTCTACACTCTCCGCCCAACCCTCAACCATTGACAGTCAGATGCTGTCTTACTACGACACGATGGCTAATTTCATTATATGTATAAGAAGGCAGAATTAAAAATAATGTGAACTTTAGAATTTTTCTTATTATTAGAGCGAGCGAAGCGTACTTGGGTCGGCAAGCGAAGCTAGCAAATGGAATATGTATGTATATATATATATATTATATATATATATATATATATATATATATATATATATATATATATATATATATATATATATATAGCCGCAGCAGCACGACGTTGGTTACGAGTTCGATTCCCACTCGGGGAACGAATTATTCCATTTCCTAGCTCTAGTAAGAAGGCAAAGCGCCATATACACGCAATCTCTCTCTATCCTGCTATCCTATTACGTGTCACTAATGTTAAATGTATTTTTTTTTGTACTAAACGTACTTATGTTTTATTACGGCAAGGGTCATAAAGCTGCGCAAACAAAGCTACATACGAGAATTAGTAGGCAAGATTTATTCACCCATACTGAACTTGGCTCGGTACAAAAAAATTGGTGCACGTACAATATATACATATATATATACACATATATATATATATATATATATATATATATATATATATATATATATATATATATATATATATATATATATATATATATATATATATATATATATATATAATATATTATATACGCAAAGGGAACCGTAGGCTCAAGGAGCCTAATGTTAAGACACTCCGTTCTCCACTTTCAGTCTAATTTCCAGGCATTGTGTGTGGCGGAGCTCAACACCGCGCTTTGTCTTGTTACCAGAACGCAGAAAATTAAAATAATTAATTGTCTCAAGCCGGGAATCCAACCCACAATTATCGCGTTCACAGGCCAACCTCCAAGTTATTTTAACTAGAATAAAATCCGCAACAGGCGGCCAAAACCACGAGCCAAAGCTAGTAAGAAACAAGATTTACGCACCAATACTGTGATCTCTGTTAATGCGTCGAACAAAAAACCCACGTGCACTAATCCCGGATCCGGGTTCGAATCCCGGTGGTCCCCACTTGAAGTGCTAGAGGGATGCGTTTATTAGGTAGCTTTTGTTTTACAATATTTTTTTTTCCATATCTGAAGTAGGGCATCTCCCTTTCTGTATATCCATGGTGTTTTAATTTGGGTAAAGTAATTAATAGTTGTTGTATATTATAGCTAGATTTGAATCTAGGACTCTTGGCTTCATACATGTGTTCCGGGTAAATAGCTGGGGTAGCTAGTGTATCTAGTGTTTAGTCTCTCCGTCCTCCGTTTTCCAATCATTCTTGAGAGAAAAGGTGTTGAGTCGTGGAACCCAAAGGCACGTTCAATCTGAAAATGGATACCTCTAGCTATGGGTGAAATAATATGTAAGATGGAAGAAGTAGTCACTACTTACCTAGTGTTTTTTTTTTTAATTTACAATTTGGTCCGCATATGTCGCGCTTTTGTTATATACGTCCAGTTTCCAAACAAATTCGAGATATTACATGTTGACTTGCGGAACTCAACGCCGCGCTTCTGTCTTATCGAAGGAGACGAGAAATTAAAAAAAAATATATATATATATATATATATATATATATATATATATATATATATATATATATATATATATATATATATATATATATATATATATATATATATATATATATATATATATATATATATATATATATATATATATATATATATATATATATATATAGCGGGTTCGGTTCCCATGAGGGGAATGAGTTATTTTCATTTTCTTCGCTCTGGTAACCTACTACCCTGCGGAATACAGCGTATATATATACAACTACTAATATACAATGAATTCTTACTTATTTATTTATTAATTATTATATTTATAATTACTAATATACAATGAATTCTTTACTTTTTATAAAGCAAGCAAATCCACGCGCAAAGACTAGCTATAACATTATGCACACACACGCCTCTCGCTTCAAACCCTTGAAGAGCTGCCAATAAAAACTTCATTAACATATGAAATATCAATATGTATGCAATTCTCCAGATATCCGCACAATAAGTTATCTGACACTTAACGGTCAGATCCGATTGATAGATTAATTTTAAAAGGACCTTGATAATAGCATTTATTGTTTTGATAAGATTTCTATGGGTTATCTATAGGGGTGTATTCTTCCGGTTCCCTTATACTGTGGAATATTTGGGTATTGTCTGTGGAGGACGGAGGGCTTAGTTATAGGATCTCTCTGCCCTCTGTTCTTTGAGGGGTTAGTGAGGGGATATAGAACTCTCTTTGGCCCTCTTTCTTTCTTGAGAGTATTATAGTATCCACAACCTCCAAGTTTTCAGTTATGCATAATTAACGTAAAAACTTTCTTCATTTCTCTCTTCTTCCTACTCGGAGAGAATGAATGATTGTCATTTTCTTCGCTCTGGCAACAAGGCAAAGCGCGGCGTTTAGTTCCGCCACTCAACACGCAATGCTTCGGAGGGCGGAAAGCGGAGGGCGGAAAGCGGGGAACGGAGTGTTCTAACACTAGGTTCCCTCTGCCTACCCTGCCATGTGCGGGATACAGCGTGAAGCTAATTTTTTTAATTATTTAATTTTGTATAGAATATCTCGCTGGTTCTCGCTAGCAGAACTGTAAGAATGTTACTATTGACATTTTTGACATTTTATAACTTGAACGCATCAAAAGGCTTATTTCTATAAATTTATTTAAATAAAAAAAAAAACTATTGGAAGAGCTATAACCGATATGACGTCTTGCTGCGATAAAAGTATTAATACAATTGTTCCCAAGATAAAAGAAAGTATTGTTTTATCATCACCCTATATCCCGTATATAGCAGAATGGACAGAGGGAACCCAGTGTTTAAGACTTCGACCCCCCCCCCCCCACCACTATCCTCCCATTTTTGAGTGGCGGAACTCAACACCGCGGCCGCTTCTATTAGTTCTATAGACGGAGAATTCTGCCACTCAATGGACAATGCTTGACAATAGACCGAAAATAGAGTGTCATCATTGTTATATGCAGGATATATATATATATATATATATATATATATATATATATATATATATATATATATATATATATATATATATATATATATATATATATATAAATTTCCAACCCCATCCTAACATTGCACAACAATAAGATTGCCCATACGGCATTGTTAGCATTGTGCCATGGTACCTGCATTTTGGGAATCGCCACAGTGTAAGTTTTGGACCTGTCGTGGCAAGGTGTCCCCCCCGGTGGCTTGATATGAAACACCCCTGTAGACGATTGGTGGTCGAGTATATGGAGTGCGATGTCGAGTTTTGTGAGTCAATTTTGGCGTCTTTTTTTTTAAATTTCAATTTCGTATAGACTAACGTCAGTGTGTCAGGTGTTTTATATATATTTTTATTTTTTTATTTTTTTTAATGTTTTTTTATGTCTTTGCCATCATTTTAGATAATGCTAGTTAATTTTTCTTATTTTATCGGCATACTTGACACCTGAATTTTATTTTTTTTTTTGATGTATTTTTTGTACTAGTGCATCTAATTATTTAATATTATATACAACACACCTTGTCCATTTTAAAAAAATTACATATTAACTAACGTATGGCGTAACTCAACACCGTCTATTGTCTTACTTTAATGAATATATTGAAAATTCCCGAAATATACTACCCTATCAACATATATATTCTTTACAGCACACTGAAAAAAAACAAACAAGCTCGTTAATATATATATATATATATATATATATATATATATATATATATATATATATATATATATATATATATATATATATATATAATAATTCTAGAAGGTATACCATATGTCTCATTTGGCCCTCTATTCTTATAGAGGGTGTTGTAATACAGTAAGTGTACTCATTTGTTAGAATTAGCGTGAATTATTCATGGCGATGTTGTTTTCCCGTCATATTTTCAAAGGTGCAAGCCCTTTCGGATTGGAGTTCCGTACGTTTTTTTTAGCTTTCCTCTCTATTTCGCTTATAGAGGAGAGGAGAGGAGGTGGAGAGGGAATTTTAGTGCTAAGAAGCGTTCTCCGTAAATAATATTAGTTTATATAAAACATACTTATTACTTCAATTAGTAGTTGGTTTTTAAGTTTTAACCTCTATAGTATATATGTAGATAATAATCATGTTGAACAGTTTACTTATATATATATATATATATATTATTATATATATATATATATATATATATATATATATATATATATATATATATATATATATATATATATATATATATATATATATATATATATATATATCTATACATATATAAATATATCTATAAGTGGCGAAGTGTCCATATAACACGTTTCCCATCGGCTTACCTTGTGTAATTCATAGTTAATAAATTAATAAATGTAAAAGGTCAATTTATATTAAGTTAGCAAAAATCCTTCAATAAATCAATATTAAAAAAACTAAGCTCAATTTATATCCTAATTGAATTTTTTTTATTGTAATCGACACCGGCTTACCTTAAAAAACCCTAACCACCGCTATCTAGACTAATACATATATATAAAAAATGTGAAAATAGCAAATATGTGTTTGCTTGAACATACCAATCTCAGGAACTATTGGTTCAAACTGAAAAATCATTTTTACTATAGCCCACTCCAGCAAATGTATCGAGGCTATAGCCTATATTACATTACGCTAATCGTCTCTATATAGCCCACTATACCTTCCGAATGTGTCATGTGTCATACACAACTGTCAGCTATTTACATTTGACTATGACTATGAAACGAAAGAGTAATTAATACGTATTTAACTACTGACTGTATTTCTATACGATTTGGTGGCGATAGAGGAGGAGGGGGGGGGGAGCTTGGACAGTGGAGGTGAATACCTACACCTGGCTCCACATCCTACAACGCAATGGGTACCAGCACGATGAATCCGTGCAATGCTAAGTAGCTTCGTTTTTTTAACTCAATCCATGGATGGTCTAATAAGACTGAAAAAGAAAAAAAATTGCCTATACTTTACATTGTCATAGGAAGCGTTGTTATCGTGGCTTAGTGGGTTATAGCGTACTGTGAACCCGATGTTGTGGGTTCGATTCCCACTTGGGGTTATTAAATAATTTGTACTTCCTCGCTCTGATAAGAATTGTTTACTGAGTTACGTCGCTTAATTCTAAAGTCTCCAATATGACTTAAAAGCGGAGAAGTTAGTTATATTTTGAATGCAGAATCTCTACTCTCTCTCTCTCTCTCTCTCTAAATAGATAAAACACTAGAGAACAGAGAAAATGATCAATTAAATTTCTGTAAACACCCAAGGCACAAAGGAACCCTGGGATTGTACCACGTTGTATTTTTTTTGGGTCCCCCGTCGTCCCCCTCCCCTTGTCTAGTGTAAATATTCATGTTCCTTCAGCGGAATGCATAATTTTTTTATAATTATTTTTCATACAATGTTATATGAATAATGATGAAGCACCATCAAATTCACACATAGTGTATGTAACTACGGTACGAAATTCGCTAGTTTTAAGCCCTGGTTTTGTCCAGAAATATAATTTTTTTTATTTCCTTTTGTATTTGTAACGTATTATATGTATAACTTAACTTACAGAACAAATTCTGTAAATTCTGATCTACCGATAGCTTGGATCCGGTGAATCCAATCCAGAAAATCATTTGGAACCCAAAATTTGGCATCTGTGGACCGGTGCTTGGGAACCATTGGCTTGAATTATCCAACATAAATTATTATTTAAATTCAACAGCACGCAGAAAGGAAATACGGCCGCACTCCCTCAACGCGGCCATCATGAAAGAGAAGAGCAAGAACGCGGCAAGATCGAGGCGGGAGAAGGAGAATGCTGAATTCCTGGAGCTTGCCAAACTGCTGCCCCTACCCTCGGCGATTACGTCACAGCTGGACAAAGCGTCTGTCATACGATTGACAACAAGCTATTTGAAAATGCGACAAGTGTTCCCTGATGGTACGTACCTAAGCCTTGTAAGTGTGAAAGTTTACTTTGCTAATAAATAATGCGTGATGACTGTTAGTGCGACGGTTGTGGGTTTGAATCCCACTCGGGGTCAAAATTGAGTGGCACGTGGGTAACGGAGTGTTGTAACACTCGGTCTGTCTAGCCAGCTATACGCGAGATACAGCGTGAAGCAGTTTATTTATTTATTTAATTTAGTTATTGAGCTTTGATTTATTGACCCTTATGGGGACACAATTTATTATTTTGAATCCCCTCCTCTAAGAGAAAGAGAAATATCTGAAATATATTAAAGACCGGAGAGTCTCAGCTCTAGGTTTTTTTTATGCCTACAGTGATACAGTCTGAAACTAAGGAATTCCCATTCTTTGATTTGGTTAAACACAGCATTGGGCTACAAATGCAGCATTTAGCACGTAAAATCTTTTTAGACATGGGTGATAAATGAAGATGTATCGCTACAACAGCTTACTAACCTAAATAATCATATATTCACAAAAATATCAATAGCTTTATACAGCTTATGTTATTAATTATTTATCTTTATATTTTTCTTTATCATCTTCTTCCCTTTCTTCATCAGGTCTCGGAGACGCATGGGGAGCAGCGCCACCACCCCCACAGCCAAGGGAGCTGACGATCAGGGAGCTCGGATCCCACTTGCTCCAGACCCTCGACGGATTCATCTTCGTGGTGGCACCAGATGGGAAAATTATGTATATTAGTGAAACAGCTTCAGTACATTTGGGGTTGAGTCAGGTAAGTCAAGTAAAGCTTTAAATGAGATTCCTTGAATAAGTTTTTTGACTCTTAGTCAGAAGACCCAAATGAGACCCAAATATACTAATGGGGTTGATTATACACGATTCCCCGCTCCATCTTGCATATCATAGCGTTAATAGCTGAACAGCTTTGAGCCCTAGCGTCCTCTCAAGCTTTACTCCAATTCTTGAGGTCTTTGGTAACACCATCAAGCCACTCAAGCTCAGGTCTTCTGAAGACAGACTGCATATTTAATTGATGATGACTTATAGGATTTTACTGAAAAATATTAATATTAAAACGCTTCATTTTCCACTACCCGCCTAAATACTACATGGATTGTATGACGGAACTTAACACCGCGCCTTATATTGCTAGAGCAGAAAATTTTAAATAACTGACTACTCCTCATGGGAATCGATCCCACCACCGTCACCTTAACAGTCACACGCTGTACCACAACGACACGATGGCTTAAATAATATATACATATACATATATACACATATATACCTATACATATATACCTATACATATATACCTATACATATATACATATACATTTATATATACATATATACACATATATACCTACACATATATACCTATACATATATACCTATACATATATACCTATACATTAATAAATTGTAGGTAGAACTAACGGGCAACTCCATATACGAATATATACACCAAGCTGATCATGAAGAGATGAACGCTGTTCTCGGCTTGCAGCATCCGCACTCGTATCTTGGACCACCGTCTGTTGGGTAAGATTTATATTTTTTTTTAAATTATTATTTATTTGAATATAAAAGAAAGATAAATTTTAACCCATCGGAAAAGAACCTGCACCTCTTGGATTTAAGCTGTAGACTATGCCATACGTTCATATCAAGCTGCGTTGAAATTCTTATACGTTTGTAGCAACTTATATATTATTATTGTCATTATCTCTGTAAATCAATGATTATTTCTAAAAATGATCTTTTGGCTAGTTGTATTATACTGATTTAAGACAAAAACGTATTATATGACATTTGACATTGACAGGAATCGAACATATGACCTCTGTGTGAGTTTTTTGTTTGACCAAACAAACAGTAAGGCCAGAGTATCCGATTTTAATAAAAAAAAAAAATTCTCTCATTTCCAATTGGATACTTATATATTAACATGTAACATGGTATATATTTAATTAATAAAAAAAAATAATAATAAAAAAATAAACAATTGTATCTTAAAAATTAAAAAAAAAAAGATATCTTTGTCAGAGAATAAAGGCTTTTATTTTATTTTTATTTTAACATTACTTTAAATAAATATTTATAAATTAGCGGAATGCACTTAGTGCTAAAATACTCTTTGCCTACAAAGGAGATAAAATTAAATCTCCTCTCTCCCATCGCCTCCACCCTGTAATAATCTCAAGAAATACATTCCTACTGCTCCTCTAAGCTCCTCAAGATAATTTTGTCCGAGTGTTGTCTGTCAGTCAATCACACAGCAACGGATATATATATATATATATATATATATATATATATATATATATATATATATATATATATATATATATTATATATATATATATATATATATATATATATATATATATATATATATATATTATATATATATATATAATATATATATATATATATATATATATATATTATCCAATTCAATTATAATAATATCTAAAGCATTAAGTTAAGTTTCGACGATTACTTTTAATTGATCAAAGATTCAATAAACGTGATTATTAATATCGGTTGTCTTAATTACATTTGACATTTAATGGTTTTTTTTTTTCTTTACCTAAATTTGTATCTCTATATATATGTATATATATATATATATATTATATATATATATATATATATATATATATATATATATATATATATATATATATATATATATATATATATATATATATTATATATATATATATATATATATATATATATATATATATATATATATATATATATTATATATATATATATATATATATATATATATATATATATATATATATATATATATATATATATATTATATATATATATATATATATATATATATATATATATATATATATATATATATATATATTATATATATATATATATAATATATATAATATATATATATATATATACATATATATATATAATATATATATATATATATATATATATATATATATATATATATATATATTATATATATATATATATATATATATACATATATATACTATATATACATATATACATATATATATATATCATATATATATATATATATATATATATATATATATATACTATATATTATCTATATATATATATATATATATATATTAATATATATACATATATATACATATATATACATATATACATATATATATATATATATATATATATATATATATATATATATATGTATATATGTATATATATATGTATATATGTATATATATATATATAGGTATCCAGTTGGTGGAACATGGGGTCCTAACGTGGACATTGAATGTGAGAGGACATTCTTTATCAGAATGAAATGCGTTCTTGCTAAAAGGAACGCTGGTCTCACTACATCTGGATATAAGGTGAGTAGGCCAACTTACCCATCTCTCCTCTAAGTGAGGTCGCTAGAGTGCCCTAGTGTTAAGACACTCCTCTCTTTTTTTGTATATATAGATTAATATTCAATGTTAGTCGCTCTTTATGGAACTCTTGGAGTTGCCACCCGCTTATGATTATTTTGCGATATGTTGCGATCCTGTTATATGCGAGATACAGGATAAAGTTGAAAAAATATATATATAAAAAAAAAACTTGAACTTGTTTGTAAATTAATTATCAATATTTTGGCTTAGCATCAAATTGGAATTGAATGCGCGACCTCCATTAAAAAGAAATAAGGTAGTTGTTAGTGTTTTTCCCGTTTTGCACTAATTACAAAGCTTGAGGAAATTATTATAGTTACAATATTTAATACTAGCGACTCTTCCGACTTCGCTCGCTTGATCGATGTTCTTGAATTTACTCTAATATAATATGCATGTACTGTATGTTCTTATATTTTTTTCTTTTTTATTTCAAATCACTTTGTGTTTAAAAAAAGAAAAAAACATATGTATATATATATATATATATATATATATATATATATATATATATATATATATATATATATATATATATATATATATATATATATATATATATATATATAAATTATCTGTTGTAAATTTCGATCACGAGGGAATTCCGGGTGGGCGGAGGGAACCCAACCAGTGCCATGTGCGGGATACGGGATATAGCGTGAATTCATTTGATTTGACAATCTCGTGTTTTTTTTTACACTTTAGTTCCTTACAACGAGAGAAAAAAAAACAATATTATGTTTTTGTAAAAAAAAATTGACTTTTTTAATTTGAAATCCAAGAATTGAATGTAAAATTCCAATTTTAAGGTAATCCACTGTTCCGGGTACTTGCGGGCCCGTCGTTTCGGCGAGGCGACGGCGCCACTGGGTCTGGTGGCAGTGGGGCACTCGCTGCCACCGTCCGCTGTCACGGAACTGAAGCTGCACTCCAACATGTTCATGTTCAGAGCGTCACTGGACATGAGGCTTATATTTTTGGATGCAAGGTAAGTGGGGGCTCATCATCCATCCGCCTTTTAGGGCCTCTCTTAATATTCACCACTTCATCCGGTCCTGAACTCCGTCTGGTCTTCTTCAGGTCGAATATCCACCTGGTTGGAGGTGATGGAATAATTCATATCTATATGTACTTCGATACTATCTATATACGCTAAGCTTAGGAACTATTTGGTATTGACAATGTCGATAATCCTGCGGCATTCTTATATGATGAGGACGAAGTCGCCGGTGAAAGTTAGTCTATGAAGTAATTTATAAACATAATTAGTTTTATTTTAATTATTTTTAAACTGTTAATCCACAGTAGGCATTTGAACGCAGCGGGATTTGAACCCGCGCCTCATGGAAACCGGTACAGAGATGCTAACAACGTAATAAGTAGTATAAAGCATATAAGAATTTCGACGCAGCGTGAGGAAGAACGTATGGCTTAATGGCAGAGCGCTTGGACGGCTTGGACGGTTTCCATGAGGCGCGGGTTCAAATCCCGCTGCGTTCAAATTTTGACATGTTTTCTTTAATTATAATTATCTCAAACAGATCTTTCAAATCACTTGAACTATCAATATCTTTATATATATATATATATATATATATATATATATATATATATATATATATATATATATATATATATATATATATATATATATATATATATATATATATATATATATATATATATATATATATATATATATATATATATAACTCACGCTGTATCCATGGCAGGGTAGGCAGAGGGAACTAAGTGTCAAGACACTCCGCTCTCCGCTCAATATTTATATTCAAGTCAATTTATTATCCTCACTGTAGTACGAAACAAGAAAGCTCTCACTAAAATATATAAAACATATAAAAAATAATTTCGCGAGTGTTAATCAATACAGCGGAACGCGTTTCTAAAGGGTTTCACACGTTAGTAAAGTACTCAGGTCGATAATATATATCGATGGTATAAGATATTAAATATATATATATATATATATATATATATATATATATATATATATATATATATATATATATATATATATATATATATATATATATATTATATATATATATATATATATATATATAATATATATATATATATATATATATATATATATAGGTGCGAGTCGTTCAAGGACACGGAGGGTCCCGTATTAATTTAATTATAAAAGTAAGAGCTAATTTGCGAGCTATGTATGGCACAAGGTATGGTATGTAAAACTTTCACTTCTTTTTTAGTTTTTAGGTGATTGTGGATTCAATTCCCATTGGAGGGAATGGATATATATGTATGAAATTACATACTATATATATATATATATATATATATATATATATATATATATATATATATATATATAGATATATATATATATATTATATAATATATATATATATATATATATATATATAATATATATATAATATATATATATATATATATATATATATATATATATATATATATATATATATATATATATACATATATATATATATATCTATTCCCAGTCAATAAATTTTTTTTTCTTCGCTTTTTCAAGACAAAACACGGCGTTGTATTCCACCAATCACGCAATATCTGGAATATTTGTGTCTTTGGGGAAAGGGAGAGGGTCTTGACACTAGGTTCCCTGTGAACCCGCTATATGCGGAATACAGCGTGAAAGTAAGGAAATATATGAAAAACTAACTGCTCCCACAACTTAGTCTACGTGGGAAAGCTGTGTCGTCGTACAAAATACATATGAAATTCATATAATTTTTTTTATTTATGATTAGATTGAAATAAAACAAACACCAAATGTTAAGTGTACTTTACCATAATATAATGGTGAAAACTGCATTTGAATCGGTTAAGCCGTTCCTTATATAAGCGTGCACAAACATACAGATGGACAGACAAAAAAAAATAAAAATCATTATTTTTGGTTCTATTAAATTGATAAATGATCCTAATAATCGTTTTTTAATATATGTTGTATCATGTACAGACAGCGATTTATATATATATATATATATATATATATATATATATATATATATATATATATATATATATATATATATATATATATATATATATATATATATATATATATGTATTCAATCCCTACACTAATAAGCTTTAAAAGCTTTAAAGTTCTAAGAAACGAATCGTAGTGAAGTACAATAGTATGTATACTGCTAAGTCGATTTTAAGTTAGTATTCTTTACGTTTTATGACGAAGATAGCGGGTTCGACTTCAAAAAAAAGCATTTTTTTGTTTAAATTAAAAAATTAACTTAATTATAATAATCTCGCTAGAGGGTATTTTTTTTAAATTTTCACGATCTATCCCGCATATAGCAGGATAGACAGAAGCTAATATCAATACACTCGTTGTCCTCTTGCAGTCGGTAAAAGCCTTTAAATAAACAAATTATGATTGAAAATGGATTGATATCCAAATTATATTCATATATATACATATATACAAAAAAAATACATCGCCAGATTTGAACCTGCACTGTAAAATAACTTAAAAATCGTCTCCACCACAACACACCAAGGGACTAAGTTCAAATTTTATAGTTCACGCCAATCAGCGTCGCGTTAGCGTTAGTAAAACCATTTCTAAGAAACAATATACATATGTCTGTATGTATGTATGTATGTGTGCAGTGGTGCAGTGAGACTGTGCGGTGGTGGGATCGATTCCCAGTTGTGGTATTGGGTTTTTTTTTCATTGTTTTTGGAGAACTTGGTGAGAATTTGGAGAATTAATACCTAAATTGCATTCAGATTTAAGCTATATAGTTGAGTATGTATAGAGGACTTACGTTTCCACTCTTTATTGGGTGGCGGAACTCAACGCTGCATTTTTTTTTCTTTTCCTTAACTAATCTGATTATCCTAAAATTTGTCTTTTAAAGTAGGCAAATATAAATAATTGATTCTTCCTAATGGGAATCGAACCCGCAACCGTCGCGTTTACACACAGACTGCCGCTGTTTTACTGCGCTATTACTATTATAATCGACGTAATTCTGCGATTTATTTTTTTTTTATTCCCTCTTTCTGGTAGAGAGAGAAGTATCGCGTGTTGAGACCGCCAGAGACCGATAGAGATCGCACTCGTATAAATTAAAGAAGAGAACGTAAAACAGAGTGTCTGAACTCTAGGATCCCTCTGCTCCGGTCATATACCGGAGAAATTAAATTTGTACCCCAAAATGGGAATCGAACAGACCACCATCGCACAGTAAGACTATCTGTGGCGATGCCGGGATCCTCCTACCTACTTGCTAGTGTTAAGACCGTCCTTTTCCCGGTTCCACCAGATTTTAGTACCGTTTTCTCTTATTACCAGGGCGGAGAGATGAAAATAATCAATTTCCCCACACGGGAATCGAAGCCGCTACTGCCGCGCTTACAATAAGACACTACTGCGCCACAACGCTCTGAATACTTTGTTTAGAATAACTTGATTCCATCGTCCTTATATCGCCTAATCTTTTATAAGGTGTCAATTTACGACCATCTGTCCCTCAGGTGTTATATTGTAATTCAATATTAATATTATTGTAATGTTTCCGAGTATTGCTGTGGCTATGTCATCGTTTGGCCTCACTTAGTGGTTACGGGTTCAAATCCTTGTTTCGTAGTCTTCGAGTCAGTTTCCCGCTTAAAAGACAACAACTGTCAGCCAAAAAGAACAAAAGCCGGATAGAACCGGATGGAACCGGATAAAACCGTACATGGCTTGTTATTATAGGGATCTATAGCTTTTACTTCGTCCACTGTCATTAACATCTTCATCCATACCCTTTAGCTTTTACCCATTATGCTTTTTTTTTATTACGTGTTCCTTCTCCAGTATCATGGACACCGCGTTCTTGAAGGTCAACTGAGGTCTACCGCTACCTCACTTACCACTTATATATATATATATATATATATATATATATATATATATATATATATATATATATATATATATATATATATATATATATATATACATATATATATATATATATATATATATATATATATATATATATATATATATATATATATATATATATATATATATATATATATATATAAACATGGTACATTAACTTAAAGGGCTAAACAAACCGTCACAAAATAAATAGTTACGATATCTAATATAAAGAAAAAATCAATATATAGAAATAAATGTTAAAAAAATCATTATAAAAACGACAAAAAAAAAACAAAGTATCTATGACGCAATGAAACAGTTCACGCTTGTACGTAAGTGTATATCTCAAGGGTTCAAACCCCCTACCACCGCTTACAGCAGAGTGCTGTCCCTGCACTATATAGACCTAGACCTAAAATATCTTAACATTATTGCTAATTCAAATATCTACACAAAAAAACGTGATTTATAGCTATTTTCTTCTTCCGTGTTATAATAGTTTCTTTCCATAAGGTATTTGATGTTAATTGCAAAATTGCTAAACGTATACGCAACAAGTTTACATTTATTTGCTTCAAGGTCGCGGGTTCGATTTTAAACGCACCTACCTACTGTTTAAGTAATTTACTTGGCAATTGTAATACCTAAGTTATGGTGCAATAATTTAGGATTCTTCTACCTTAAAGGGAATATTTGTGTTTGAGATATATAGAGATATGGTATATGTATATATATATATATATATATATATATATATATATATATATATATATATATATATATATATATATATATATATATATATATATATATATATATATATATATTATATATATATATATATATATATATATATATATATATATATATATATATATATATATATATATATATATATATATATATATATATATATATATATATAATATATATATATATATATATATATATATATATATATATATATATATATATATATATATATATATATATATTATTATATATATATAATATATATTATATATATATATATATATATATATATATATAATAGCAACCTCCTTACTTTCCTAGTACTACTCTATCTTACTATATTCACTATGATTTTTTTATTTAGGCCTAAAATAATTAAGTGATTTCTTAGAATGATATACCTATGTATATAAATCGATACAGAAAAAGAAGTTAAAATAGAAATGGAAACGCTTTAGCAACCATTTAAATCAACAAGTATATAAAAATATCGGTCAAGTGCGAGTTGTACTCGCGCACAGAGAGTTCTATACCTATTTCATGACTGTAGATATTCCACTGATGACATTATTATATATTTAAATTTTACCTTTTAGGTAAAAACCTCAAAAAAGGGTACCGTTTTTACGCAACCCTGAAAAAGAATGCACTTAGATCTGCCGCTGTCTTTGGCTTCTTCATACATTTCGTGTAGATATACCTTGAAGGATATGCAGAGAGAGCCTAGCGTTAAAACACTCCGATTTACCTTCTATTTTTTTTTAATGTTTTACGAAAGAGGTCTCTCTATTTTATAATATTAGTATTAAAACGTGACTCTATTTGACCTATTCTATTACATTAGGGTGTAAAAAAAAACATAATGACGTTGCCGTTGCGTATAATGGCCACTTGTTGGGATATCATATTTCTAAAAACATGATAATAATTTGCAGATTCAAATACCTATAACGAATGGATTGTTTACTGACTGTACACTGTATACAGCAGGGTAGGCAGGGTAGACAGGGTAGGCAGGGTAGACAGGGTAGGCAGGGTAGGCAGCATTGGCGTAACTAGAGACATTTTCCAGGGATCGGCCAGGGGAGGAGGAGGGGGCAACTCTGGCGGCCATCGATCCACACCAACTATATATGACTGCCACAATCTTATAAAATCATGTAAATGGTTCATTTGGAAAGCCTAGACCTTCTCTTGGTCCTATGCGTAGAAAATAGCTTCCAATATGTTAATTTAGCATATATATAAAAAAATATGTTGTAAACAACACTTTACAGTCATAAATAACAACATATTAATCAAAATCTTCCAAGACCTTTCACTCTCATCTCTATGCCTACATATCCAAAAACAAAAAAAAAATAAAGCTCCCGTCAATCAATAAGGGCCCTATTACAAACCACTTCAAAACAATAAGCTTATGGTGTACAAGCCCCATACACTTGGTATGGGGTTGATAATTGGCGGAAGCGATCACGTTTTTATGTCAACACTTTTTCCGCGTGACATGAAGCGAGTTTTTAGCGACCCCTTTTGTATTGTACTCGTATGACACAAGCTATAAGCTTTGTATCCGGCTTTCGTTGCACTTTGATTTTTGTAGGGCTCTGTTGACAACTAGAGGAGTCGTTGACGCGTCAAATAATATATATATATATATATATATATATATATATATATATATATATATATATATATATATATATATATATATATATATATATATATATATATATATTATATATAAATATATATATATATATATATATATATTTCTATATATATATATATATATATATATATATATATATATATAATATATATATATATATATATATATATATATATATATATATATATATATATATATATATATATATATATATATATATATATTATATATATATATATATCTATATATATATATATATATATATATTATATATATATATATATATATATATATATATATATATATATATATATATATTTCTTCTTGGTATTAGTCCCGGCTTCATTTGCCAGGGTCTGCCTTCCGACTAAGCTTACTCCACTTTGCACGGTCTTTAACATCCTCAGTGGACAATCTATTGGCTCTCATGTCTTGTGTCACGACATCCAGCCATCGCTTCCTTGGGCGTCCGGGTGGTCTAACTCCAGGGATAGACATGTCAAGGCACTTTCTTCCGACATAGTTCTCAGATCGGCGCATAACATGGCCATACCATCTCAGGCGACGCTCTTGGAGCTTATCCGCTACGTCACGGACCCCAAGACTACCTCGAATGAATGTGTTGCGTATGCGGTCGGACCGCGTCACGCCACACATCCATCTCAGCATCTTCATCTCCGTGACGTGAAGCTCCTGAGTGTGCCGAGATAATGTTGGCCAACATTCGCTGCCGTATATAAGAACAGGTCGGATAATGCTCTTGTATATCAGTCCCTTGAGCTTGGGCGGTATTCTGCTATCGCAGACCACACCAGTGACCTCCCGCCATTTGGCCCAGGCAGCGTTTATACGGGCATGGATGTCGTGGTCGATGCCTCCAGACTCATGCATAACGGCTCCAAGGTACCTGAACTTCTCCGACTTAACGGCTGGCTCAGGCCCGATATGGATGGTGCTCGAGTCCTGGTTCCCACAAGCCATGTACTCGGTCTTCGACACATTCAGTTTGAGACCACCGTTCTCAAGCGCACCCTTCCAGGCGTTCACTTTACGCTCCAGCATCAGTCGGTTCTCATCGATGAGTACTATGTCATCGGCATACATCATCAGCCACGGAGGCTGGCATTGGATGTTAGCCGAGACAGTATCTAGCACTACATTGAATAAGAACGGACTAAGAGCTGAGCCCTGGTGAACCCCTACTGTAATCGGGAAGGGCTTGGTGTCGCCAACAGCGGTCCTAACCACTGAAACGGAGTCGTTGTACATATCTCTGATAACCTCAATATAGGCTTCAGGGATCCCCTTGGATCGCAATGCCCACCAGATACACTGACGTGGCACACAGTCAAAGGCCTTCTGCAGGTCCAAAAAGGCCACATGCAGAGCTCTCCTTTTTTCCTGTAAGCCTCCATCAAAGTTCTGAGGGCAAAAATGGCATCCATAGTGCCTGATCCTGGTTGAAACCCATACTGAGACTCAGAGACAGTACATTCTTGGCGGAGCCTGAGGCCGATCATGCGCTCGAAGAGCTTCATGGTGTGGCTCATAATCTTAATGCCCCTATAACTACCGCAATCTTGAACACTGCCCCTTCCTTTGTAAATAGGGATAATAAAGCTCTGCCGCCACTGATGTGGCATCTTTCCAGTATTCAAGATACGGTTAAACAGGTCAGTAAGTATAAGCACACCAAGAGAGCCCAACGATTTCCACGCCTCGATTGGGATGTCGTCAGGTGCTACCGCTTTTCCGTTCTTCATGCGTCGAAGACAATTACGAGTTTCGTCACGGGTTATTGGAGCAACAAGTCCGAGGTTAGGAGATAATTCAGGAGGAAGACTACAAGACTGCTGAGTGTTCAGCAGCTCCTTAAAGTAGCTCTCCATCTCTCCTTCACAGAGGCATGACTACAAAGCAACGTGCCCCGAGAATCTCTGACGCAAAGACATTTTGTAATATCCTGCGTCGCTTTATCTCGAGCACGAGCCAGTTTGTATATGAGCTTCTGCCCCTCCACAGTTTCAAGTTTATCGTACAATGGCGACAAACTTTCTCTGCGGGCTCTGGCTACAGCTCTTTTGCTGGCCCGTTTCGCTGCTATGTACTCCAGTCTGTCTTCAGGAGAGTTGGAATGCTGCCACTCTTTAAACGCAGCCTTCTTTTCCTGAATCACCCCCTGCACCTGGTCATTCCACCACCATGTCTCCCTGTCGATGACACGCCCACCCTTAGTAACACCAAGAACTCGCTTGCCAGCCGCAATGATTGCTGAATGAGCTCGATCCCATGCAGTCTGAGCGGTCTCGGTGTTAGTCAGTAGATTTTGACTCTCCACCCTCCGCCAAGAAGTCGGTCTGCATCGGCCCATTCAACAACCACCACTTAATTCTAGGCTTGCGTTTCTCGGCTACTTTCTTTTTCGGAGTAACATTATAGTCCATGACAAGGAGACGATGTTGGGCCGTCAGGCTTTCGCCGGGAATGACCTTACAGTTGGTCACCCTGCCTATATGACACCGTCTAGTCAGCAAATAATCAATTTGAGTTAAGTGGGACCCGTTCTTATACGTTATAAGGTGCTGAGGTTTCTTCTGGAAGAAAGTGTTCACGATAGCCAGATCAGATGCAATGCAGGTTCTTAGAATATTTTCTCCCTCTGCATTGCGAAGACCATATCCAAAACCCCCGTGAACACGTTCATACACGTCAGCGACCCTACCCATGTGGCCGTTCAAGTCCCCCCCAACTAAGACTGATTCGGTAGACGGTATAGCGAGTAGTACCTCTTCATACTGCTCCCAGAAGGTCTCCTTTTCAGCCGCGCTACAACCTGCCTGGGGAGTATAAGCACTGATTAAGTTTGTGATAACGCCCTCGATCAGTACCTTTATCCGCATCAAGCGGTCGCAGCGACGGTCAACTTCAAGAAGCCCATTCTGAAGCTCTTCAGAAAGCGCTACCGCTACACCGTTTTTGCCTGTAGGTGACCCAGTGTATATAAGGCGGTAACCCTGCCCGATGTTACGAGACTTATTGCCCTTCCAGCGAGTTTCCTGAAGGAAAGCACACTGGACCCGACGTCTCATGAGTACATCTGCATATATATATATATATATATATATATATATATATATATATATATATATATATATATATATATATATATATATATATATATATATATATATATATATATATATATATATATATATATATATATATATATATATTACTTCTACAGTATACGTATACAGAATTAAGCTAAAATAAATAATTTAAATAAAATAATTAAACTAATAATAATTTAAATAAAATATTATATAGAATTAAGCTAAAATAAAAACGGATATCCGTTTTAGGTATCGAGATGTAATACTGCAACAGTTAAACGTGATGTGGGTGCGAATCCCATTCGGGGAGAATATTGTCATTTTCTTCACTCTAGTAACAAGGCAAAGCGCGGCGTTGAGTTCCGCCACTCAACACGCAATGCCTCGAAAGGCGGAAAGAGGGGAACAGAGTGTCTTAACTCTAGATTCCTTGAGCCTACGGTTCTTTCTAGCCTACCCTGCTACCGTGCTACGTGCGGGATACAACGTGAAGCTAGAAAAACAAAATAATACTGAATTAAGCTTAAGACAATAAAAATATTACATATCAGCTTTATCTATAGTTTCACTTGCTTCGTGTCATGTATCGAAATAACGTTATCGCTTCAGTTCTATTAGTTAAATAGCCTATAGGCTATATGCTATAGCCTATATAGCCTTTCTCGATAAATAGACTATTCGCCCCAAAATTATAGTTTCATTTCAAACTAGTAGTTCTTGAGATAAGTGCTACCAGCTCGAGAGACTTTCGCCATCGCACCAGGCTTTCTGGGCTTTGTGGAGAGTTTTTAAAGTGGATTGCCTCTCGGCTATGCCACTCCTGATTAGGTCCGACATGTCTATAGCTGACACCGAAAAGGCGGAATGTTTAGCAGACAGTTTAGAAGATCAATGCTCTCCAAGCAGTCAGCCCTGTGACCCGCATCACCTGACAAAGGTGGACTCCTTGGTTGCAGAGTGTGCCTCTATGCCCGACCTCTGTCGACGAGGTCAAAGTCATCATCAAAAATCTGAAAGATAGAAAGTCCCCGGGGCCTGACCGTCTTTCCAACAGAACATTAAAATCCCTTCCGGCCCAGTTCGTGTCTCTATTAGTGTTGATATTCAACTCACTGTTGAAATTTTACTCCTTCCCGGACGAGTGGAAGGAGGCCATTGTCATTGGCATACCCAAACCTATAAGTTTACTCAGCTGTCTAGGAAAAATTTATGAGAGAATAATCTTGGTTAGACTCTCTGAAGTGGTAGAGGTCAAATCCTTGCTCATAAATGAGCAATTTGGTTTTAGGAAAAAGCACTCTGCTGTCCACCAAGTGCACCGCCTCGTAGAGCATATAGCTCGTTATAACATCAGAACGACGGCACACAGTAGCACTGCAGTCATTCTTCTCGATATCGCAAAAGCTTTTGACAAAGTGTGGCACAACGGCTTGATTTTCAAGCTGCTCACCGCCGGTGTACCACACTGTCTAGTGTACATCCTACGAGACTTCTTGTCGAATAGGTATTTTCGATACAAAGTAGATGGCACTCTATCCTCTCCCCGCCTCGTCCGTGCAGGCGTTCCCCAGGGTTCTACCCTTTCTCCGATCTTGTACGCACTGTACACCAGCGACATGCCTCGTACAAAATTAGTCCACCTGGCGATATACGCCGATGACACCGTCCTATACATTACTTCTCGCTATTCTCGCCTATTGACTGAAAGACTCCAGACTGCGGCCGACGCCCTCGTCTATTGGTACCGTTTATGGAGGATCGAAGTTAATCCGGATAAGGGTGAAGCGATCCTGTTTCCTGTTTCCTCTTTATTCTCAGTAGGCTTTATTCTCTTATCTGCAAGCAGAGTAAATTGTTACTTAGACATAAGCTGACACTATACAAAACTTGTGTAAGACCTGTCCTTACTTATGCTAGTGTCGTGTTCGCACACACTAAGCTGAATGTCCTCAAATTGTTCAGAATAAATTCTTGCGAATCAGGTTGCCCCTGGTTCGTTCGCAATGTCGACCTTCATAGAGACTTCGAACTGGAATCGATTCAAGAGTACTGCAAAGGCCTATCCAGGCGCTACTTCGAGCGCGCCGCAGCTACGCACGCGAACCCCTTTATCGTACAGGCTACACCCCGTATGCTAAAACTAAGCTCAGACGCCCGCGTAGCGTTCTATTAGACCCAGATGAACCCATTACAGTTGCTAATGCTCTATATGTAGGTAGGAAGCACAAAACACATACACGACACTCACACCGCCGTCGACGGAAACGACGACGAAGTCCAGCATATTTGACGGCCCGACCGCGCGTTGGCGTGGCTGGGCCCAGCGGTTAGGGACTGCTAGGTCCCTGCAGATTAGTCTAAGTTTCTCCAGCTGCGTCTTCAGGTCGCGGCTGGTTTGCTAAGAATAGGGAACATCCCCCAGCCCTCTCGTCGGCCGCAAGCCGAAGCTCGAGTTCCGCAGGGGAAGCCCTTGCCGCCGACGTTCCCTCTCAAGCAAACACGATAGTGCTTGCTACTTTTCAGGGACAGAGTACCCTCTTCCCTCCCCAACAGGTGTCGCTGTCAAGGCCAATAGGGCTAACAGCATTAAACTCACAAAAAAAAAAGCGCTACCAAAAATTCAATATTTTATAACGTTCTTCCAAGTAGTATTCTAATATCCACGAAAATGTCTTTTTCTAATATTTTGGTTTAATTTTCTTTGTAATCATACGTTTATATATTTCTTTATATTACAGAGTGGCGTCGTTAACAGGATATGAACCCCAGGACCTCATAGAAAAAACTTTATACCACTACATACACGGCACAGATGTGTTGCATATGCGGTATTCGCACTGTACATGTAAGAAGTTTTGTATAATATATATATATATATATATATATATATATATATATATATATATATATATATATATATATATATATATATATATATATATATATATATATATATATATATATATATATATATATATATATATTATATATATATATATATATATATATATATATATATATTATATATATATATATATATATATATATATATATATATATAATATATATATATATATATCTATATATATATATATATATATATATATATATATATATATTATTGTGTTGAAATATACTATATATTTATCCCACACTAATGAAAGATAAATTGTTTTTAGAAACACATAAAAATTTAAACCCAGCGGGATTTGAACCTGCGCCTCTTATCTTGGACAATATCTAAGAGGCACAAGTTATATAATGTAAAGTATAAATATATTTATTAATTAAATTTAATTTCAGTACTAAACAAAGGGCAAGTGACGTCACGGTACTACCGTTTCCTAACAAAGTCCGGTGGATGGGTGTGGATGCAGAGTTACGCGACCATAGTACACAATTCGAGGTCGTCCAGACCTCACTGTATTGTATCAGTTAATTATGTTCTCAGGTAAGTTATATATATATATATATATATATATATATATATATATATATATATATATATATATATATATATATATATATATATATATATATATATATATATATATATATATATATATATATATATATATATATATATATATATATATATATATATATATATAATATATATATATATATATATATATATATATATATATATATATATATATATATATATATATATATATATATATATATATATATATATATATATATATATATATATATATATATTATATATATATATATATATATATATATATATATATATATTATATATATATATATATATATATATATATATTATATTATATATATATTATATATATATATATATATAGATATATATATATATATATATATATATATATATATATAACATTTTTTACAATGTCTGTCTGTCTGTTTGTTTGTTCCGGCTAGTCCATGAAACGGCTGGGCCTATTTTGATGGGACCTTCACTGACAGGCAGCTGATGTAATAAGGAGTAACTTAGGTCTACTTTTATTTTAGAAATATGTAATATTAATATATATATATATATATATATATATATATATATAATATATATATATATATATATATATATATATATATATATATATATATATATATCAGAATAAATACGAGGAACATGTACAATGTGATTTCATATAACATATAGAAAAGAACGCAATTCAGTTTAGTTAAGCGGCGAAGCAGCGAGTGGGTCGTCCATATATATACGTAATAAAAGTTATTATTTTGAAATGATGTAGTCCATTTTCTCCTGTTCCGAGTAAATAAAAATTTAACATATACGTTATTTTAAAAAGTGTCAGATGTATGTTATTTATGATGATAATGGCTTTTTTTAAAATTTAACTTGAATTAAAAAAAAATACATTATAATATTAAGCATTAGTTACATGATGTCTCATTTAAAAAAAAATATTACTTACATCACACCACTATATGAAAATTTAGAAGGAAAGTGATCTAACTTGAGACCGTCATGGCATAGCAACTTATTATAAACGTAAAGGTATTGGGTTCGATTCCCATTCGGGGAAATGAATAATTTAAATTGCTCGCTCCGATTCGAAAGGCAAAGCGCAGCGTTGTATTCCGCTACTCAATATGAATTATCTCGAAAACTGAGCGAGATGTGAGGTACCGAATGATACTAGATTCCCTTAGTTTACCTTGCTATGTAAGCGTTTGTTTGTGGGTAGCCATTTTTAATTATTTTACTAGGTAGGTTTAGCTAATTGTAAGTTGATTTCATAGTAAAATCTAATCAAAACGAAGCAAAATTCAAAAAAAAATTCAAGCAACATGTAAAATTGAATAAAATACAACTTTCAGAGCAATTTTTTTTATACATGTTGTTAATATATTGTTTTCTATATTTACAGTGACATCGAAGAAAAGAACTTAATATTAAACATAGACCAAGGTCCCCCCAAGCTAAACCTCAACGTAGACGTGCCTCAACCCCCCACAACCCCCCAAATACACAGACAAACGGACAAGATCAATAATCACATAATAAACGAGGAATTCAGCGCGGACTCGTACAACTATCCAGAATACTGTCCAGTCATACCCCATTACGAGAATCCAGATGAATACCAAAATGGCTACCAAGAATTGTTCTACGAAAATTATACAGAACCCGAAATCATTCCAAATAATTACGCTTACCCCCAAAGCCAAAGACCATTTTCAGCCTCATCGTCATCATGTTCGTCTATTGAAAGTTCAGAAATAAATCAATATAATTACACTAATTTAATATCTTTTTACAATCCAAATCAAAATGGACGCCAGGTTGACAGCAATTTTGGCGGGAACTTCGGTAAAATGACACCCCCCGTCCAAGATGGCGGATACACGAGTGTCATTGTAGATAATACACAGCAATATCATAGCGGTTCGGTTAATGAATTTGTTCACTGATTTTGATGTTGAAAATTAATATAAATTGATATTAAATCTACGATGTTTGTACTTATACGTATTTTGTTCTAAGTCATTATGAATAGTAAATAATAATACATTATATTGCAATAGCCATATAAAAACAGTAGGTATAAACAATAATTATATTAACAGATAAATAAAACTAATTAATAAGCAAAAGTTTTAAATTACACATTATAAAAATGTAAGTGCCAAAATAATTTATAGGTTATAAATAAATGGATTTACCGAATTTTGCTATTTTCTTCACAAGAAAATCAGAGTAAATCTGATTTCTTTATAAATTACACAATTATGAAAAATATTTTACTAAATTCGGTAAATCAAATAAAATTATATCACTAAAATAGCTGTACATATTGTAAATAAACGAAAATATTTTAATTATTTATAAAATAAATATTACTCTTCTATTTATTTTTAATTTCATCCTATACGTTTTATCATCTGTGTATAGAATTAGAACGACAAGATTGACAGCTTTAGGATTTATGTACTAATACCTTTGCCTTTTATTAAAGAAAATGTAGAATAAATGGCATTTGCCGCCAAATATCAAATTAGTGACAATAATAGTGTAATATGTATATATTAGTGTAATTTTAATGCTTTTTAAATGTAAAGTGACGTTTTTTTAAGTGAATTTACTTTAAATGGCGATTTAACAAGTTTATAATAAAATGTGGTAAGTCAAAAATTACGTTTTTAGTTTTGTAATAAAACAAATAAAGATTTGTACTCTTGGAATGAAAGTGATCTAACTCAAAACTTTTATTTTTATTTTCCATCTCCGCCTTTTTGCTGGTTAAAAGGGCTTGATAGACAAAGCGGAAATAAGGCGGGAAAATTTAAAGAAAGTCCCCTAGTGAGGATAATCGCGTTTAGTCAGAAGAAATTCCACTGCGCTATGTCGTTATTGTAACTTATTTTTATTTATTCATATATTTTTTGAGTAAAAAAGTAAAGTGCGAGTGGTACTCGGGCACCGAGAGTTCCGTAACTCAAGTTTGCGATCCTATGCACCCATTTATTATTACATATATGAAAAAAACTACAAAAATAAGTTTATAATGGTTTTTTTCTAGCTTTTTTCTTTTTGTATGTACTATAAGTTCTAATTTATCGCAAAATTTCATAACTAAATCCTATAAATTGTAATTACGCGGCGATTTTCATACAATTAATAAAAAAATCTTTCGATTGCGTTGACTTTAAAAGTTTCATTTTCTCTGTACAATAAACTTTGACGGACAGACGGACTATAAATAGACCCTATAAGGAATCCATTTTTTTTTTTTTTTAATAAATTTTCTTGTAAATGTTTTTTTTTTTTGAGTTAGATCAATTTCAATCAAAAGAACGTCAATCTGTATACCAATGTAACTAAAGTACCCTATAGCTTAGCTGTCATTGGCTTGAAATGTCAAAGGGTTCAAATTTAAGTGTCAGTCAGTCAAAGAAAAGAATATGTAAATAAAAAAAAATATATTCGTTATATATGTACTAAGTTTTGTTTTTTAATAAAAATTTTGCCCCGGAATATGAAGCTGTTACTTTAAGATTTAAATCTAAATAAAGTATAAACCAATCCGTTTTATTTTAATGTGCTTGTAGTATAAGATAAGATTTTTAGTTTATTATAGCTTATATTATTAATATAGTAATAATAATATATGGACTATACTGTGGAAACTCGATTAACCGGACTATATCGTTAAACATACACATATCCGGATAATTGTATATATCAATTAGATATGGAGAGAGAGATAGAGAGGAGAGATATTGGAAGATAGCTATATCAAGTTTTCGGTTGCGGACATAAAATCATACCGTTTTTTCATATTATATATATATATATATATATATATATTATATATATATATATATATATATATATATATATATATATATATATATATATATATATATATATATATATATATATATATATATATATATCTATATATATATATATATATATATATATATATATATATATATATATATATATATATTCTGGATTTGATTGATAACCTCGCTTTTTACCAGACAATAGCGGCGTTAAGTTCCGCGGTACCCCTAGGTACCGTAGGCGGTAACACTAGGTACACTCTGCCTATCCTGCTAAGGGCGGGATACAGCGTGAAGCTAATTATTTATTGATAGTCCGTGTAACTGAGGGCCGGTTAATCGAGTTTCCACTGTTCCACCATCATACATTTTGTATATAAATATATGATTTTATTTGTGATATATTGATATATGTATAGGTAAGCCTAAGACGCTATATTGTTTTGAAATTTATTTGTATTTAAAATATATCAAGATTTAATGAATAATGGGTATTCTTTTTTTTTCGTCGTTCTTCCATTCCCACTAAAAATATATTCATTTTTTTTTATTCGCGATAGTTATGAATTTGATAACAAATGCCTCTGGTAACAAACCACGACGTTAAGCTTGGGTGGAAAACGGAGAGTTTTATGTTTTAACAATAATTTTTCTCCCGCTTATCTCGCTGCGGGATACAGCGTGAAGCTAAAAAAACCCTAACCCGCATAATGTGACATTTCACACTTAGCTTTTGATATAGGTACCTATAGCTCACTCCAATGTAAAATATCTTGTAATTATATTTGTTAGTACACTTTTTGGACTAATTTGCTCAAAAAATATCTGCCTTGTCCAAATTTGATGGCTTGACTGTAATAAACAACCACAATATATATATATATATATGTATATATATATATATATATATATATATATATATATATATATATATATATATTATATATATATATATATATATATATATATATATATATATATATATATATATATATATATATATATATATATATATATATATATATATGTGTATTAGTACTATTTACACGTTTGTCAAAATCTTGTCTGTCTTCCTGTCTTTCCATTTGCCCGGGTCAATCTTTGGAAGAGCTGAACCGATTTTTATGAAATTTTCCCTTGAAGATAGAGGAGTGTGGAGGCTTCGGTTATTTTTTTACACGGGATCCAGATTTATGCGGGAGAAACGTTTTTTTTTTTACTGACCAGTACTTACCGCTCAGATAAAATATTGCGCATAAAATATTTTAAAGACAAAGCGATTTAAAAGAAAAATATAAATATTAGAAAATCTTATACACAAGTCAATCCGAGAACATCGATTAAGATAAAACAATAATTACAATATCGATACGAGAAAGAAATGCTTTGGATTTCCAATCCCATTTTTTGCCATACTAAAAGTTCACTCAAAGGAATGTGAAAAAAAAAAACAATATATTTGTAATAAATATTAGGATTATAAATAGTAGATATTATTAGTAGATAGTATAGTATTATTGTTTAAAATCACATATATATTTTATTTTATTTGTAAACGGGCGGCCCTATAGCAAAGTGGGATAAGTTATAAAACTGTTTTTATAAGATATGTGTATATCTAACTTTAAGTTGTAATCTAGCTTAATAGCATGTATAATGCTAAATATTTGCTATATGTGTTATGCTTATGAATAAACAAAAGGCAGAGATCGGAGTGATCTGCCACTCTTCAATATCTGTATACAAGTTGTATGAAATGTGTTTAGAGTAAGCAATGTAATTAAAATTTAAATTCAAAATATACTTTATTCAAATAGGCAATATTATAAGCACTTTCGTATCGTCAATTAACACAAGTGTCAGTATTGTCAGTCCTGCTAGAAGCTGCCACCATTTTTTTTTTATTTTAGTCATACTAGAAAAATCCTCATACAAAATCCTTGAGGATGTTGGCTAGACCTTATCCAAATTACAAGAGATTATAAAATACGTTAACATATCATTTTTTTATGTTAGAATAAGAATTACATAGCATATGCATAATAACGAAGTCTATTTATAATCTATTAAAAGATCTGCATTTTTTTTTATGAAATAGGGAGAGAGGGAGAGAGGGAGTCGAATAGAAGACGCTCACCGCGTTAATGCCCTTTTAAAAGGGGTATTTTAAAGCTACGCTTGTGTCCCAAATCTCACAATACATAACTACTTGGTTTGTTTTGTGATAAAAAGCTTTAATATTACAACTAACGCCATCTACATTTTTATAGAGTGTTATACAAACATTGCCATCTAGTGTCAAAAAGCTGCTCTATAAATGCACAGTGGCGCATTTACGTAAGAGATTCAAGAACAAACCAATATTGTTTATTTACAATCATTTAATAAGAAGGTTTTAGTTATTTTATTGATTTCAGTTCATCATTCACGATTATGCAAACTTTTAATTTTTTTTATTAATTCAAAAACCTAACATTTTCCACATATTTTTCAACTTTTTATTTAATTTTTAGGCTATTTTATCGACTGTAAAATTAACTGAACTGTTTTATACATTTTAATTAAATAAATGCTAGTGATGTACATTTTTTCAAAGCAAAGATTATATCTGTTAAACAAATAATAAAATAATAACAGAGTTCTCTTTGCGGAGAAAGGATCCCATTTTTTTTTGTTAAATAGCGCCATCTAGACAAAAAACAGCAGTACTTTGCTACTTAGTACTGTAATGTTACCAGATCTAAAAGAACCATATCGATATACCATATTTTATTTATAAAATGTTGTTAATGGCTCGAATAAATTTCTCAAAATTACTTTTCTATATTATTTTGTAAATCTTTTACTTATTTTATATTAAAAATAATAATTATTGTTGTAAAATACAAAATATTTAATAGCTTTACCGTGAATAAGACTTAAAGATGTCTGAACTCAGAATATTCAAAATTTTTTTTTCGGTATACATTATCGTTATTGTATGCAAATGAACATTATAGGTGTATCTATAGGTATAGCTAATTAGTCAGATGTTTTCCCGCTTTTTCGTCAGACAGCGCTAGTTTCCATACTAGCCAAAAATTCAGAATTGGCACTCTTTCTCAACATTATTACTATTATCTGTGTAAATTAAACTGTAGAAGATTTTTCTAAAACCCTCTTTCTTAGTGTACCACCAGGGGTGTTACAGGTGCGTTACCGGCCTTTAAGGTGGAGGTAGACGCTCTTTCTGAAGGTACCCCACGTCATACGCTGATATTGACCTGGAAACTGCCGCCGGTAGGCTGGCAGGCAGGCAGGTCTCAAACTTTGTGATATGAGCTATATGTACATTTTTACTACAAAAAGTACCAGGTATATCTCCATAGTCTGGATTACAACTGTCTCTATTTGCATATTTTTGGGATAGAAATAAAAAAAAATATTGTGTACTTTTAGCTTTATATAACTGCCAAAAAGATAAGTAATATAAAACATATAAAAAAAACACAAAAATCAAAACAAAATAAACTAAAGAACATTAAATTATGCCAACATGTTATAACACTTAAATAATAAAATTTAAAAAGAAAAACAACAAGGAATATAAAATACATTAAATTAAATTAAAAAATCAAGAAACAGGGTTCAATACAGACAGGGCTCTTGCAACCGTCACAGAACGTGTGCACCCGTTTTTGTCATCATCCAGGGAACACCGGGAGCAAGCGTTTGCGCTTCTTCCATGGGGTGCCCTGAAATGCGGCCCACCGCATCCCCTACCTCCCCGGAGGTCAGGCGAGGTTGTGAGTGAAGGACCAGGTGTGGAAGACGACGATATTTACATAGAAGTGATCTTACTAAAGATAATCTATATAAGATATATATTTCTATGGCAAAGTCCTGCTCCAAGAGAAGTGGGAGATGAACGTTTATATATAATATAGGAATTTAGCACACTAACAATCAAGTCACCTAAAGAACTTCTTGTACCAAAAGCCCATTTTCCATAGGGGGTACATGCCACCCCACCTATCATAATATTGCAGATCCAATTTTAGCATGGGTTTGGTGAATCCTTCACAGCTGGAGACCTCCTTGGTCATCTATGTGGATAACCTATGTGGATATCATTGCATTCTGTTACCATCCCCCCATACCATGACATCAACATCTCCATAGGCAAGACCAGTAAGCTACCCCCTACTATTTTATTTCTGTGTAAGGCATGAGGAACCAACTCGCGGTTTTGTCTACACAACCTACTCCCTAAAGATTAAATAAATAGAATTATAGAGAAGTTGGATTAGTTCGATTTCTCTAAATTAATTTCAAAATGGCCGCAAAATGACCAGTGTTGCCTGTGTAAAGAAGACAGCTGAAAATAAGTCCAAAGTGGGCCCTGGTAACCCTAGGAGCTGTTCCAGAAGGCAAAGATGCACCTAGTGTTGATGGCATCGGAAATATCTGGTCTTTTTGACTGCATTACAATTTTTCAAGTGACAGCTTTGTGACAAAACCGGAAGTACAAAAAATAGCAGAAATGCTACTCCAGTATTCCTCCATAGACTTGACCACAATCCCCATCGCAATAACCATGCCACAGTACACGTACAGCTCGCTGACGCTTGTTTCGCGCCAACAGCTGTTGCTGCAGATACGGCTGTTGTGATGGAGACTGTTATTATTGAATAATTGGGCAGCCACTTGATGAGCATTTAGTTTTAATTTTTTTGTTTTACTCTTTTTTGTTATCATCACTTGTGAATCATAATAAATAAATAAATAAATAAAATAAATATTATGAGTACCCGGTCGTCTTTATGGAGCACAGCTCCAGCTGTCTTTGAACCTCTCAAGGTACCCTACGTCCCCTCCCATTCTTCGCCCCTCCAATGACAGGTCCGCGATCGTGAGTACATTCTATTGAAAAAAAAAACAACAGGTAACATATATAAGTATAAAGCAGTCAATATATAAAACAAATTCACAAGAATTCAAGATGGCGTCAAAGTGACTTCAATTGTAAATGGGTCAAGCAACCTATACAAGATGTTTTTTTTATGTTTTACTAAATATCTAATTAAATTAAATATTTTACCAAAACTATTTTTTTTAATATTTTTTTTCTTTTACGAATAGTTTACAATTTATCACTAGAGAAATACCATTAATATTAATACAGAACATTTTAACATTGAAAAATGACACTGAGTATGAGCAGAAGGCTCAAGCCAAAATTAAATGCAAATCAAAAATATGTCAACAATATCACAAAAATACAAATGCGAAATTATATTTATATGGAAATAAATAATAAATTTAATATCCCTACCACGACATAATACTAAAACCAATTAAAACCAAATAAAAGTATTAATAATAGCGCCATCTAGCCAGCGTGTGGCGTATGGAGGGATGGGGAGGGGAGATAAGGGGAGGAGAGTGGGGAGGTTTACAATTATGACCACTCGAGTTGCAAATCGATACAGCGCTGGGTGTCACAGACAGAACCATTATTATAATATATAATAGCGACCCCCTCGCAGCTTCGTTTCGATTTTCTCAGATTTATATTTTCAAATAGCTCTGTCTATTCTAAAAAATGGTATATACAAAGTATACGACTATATTTATGGTGTGAAGCTAACTACAAACATGAGATTCTATCAATATAATTCCGGGATCGGGATAAAAAGTAGCCTATGCCCTTTCCCAAGATGCCATCTATGATTACACCAAAATTCATCAAAATCGGTGTAGCGGCTTACGCGTGGAAACGTAACAAACAGACAGACCGACAGACAGACAGACAGACACAGTTACTTATAATTAGTAGAGATTAACGCGTGGTGTGACAGGCGGCCGGGCGCGATGAAACGCTAAGCTGCTATAGATCTAAGCTGAAGTGGGAAAAGAATGTCGCCCTTTTGACTCAATTGTGGTTCAAACATCGAATCCATGAGTCATAGGTTTAGTTAAGATACGTTTAATTGTAATAAGAAAATATTCTTACTCGTTTAACCCTTAAACTGCATTAATTGCCTCCAGGCATCAAAGAAGACCATACAATTTTTATTGGAAACAAAAATGTGACCAGGAATAGGGTTAATTTATATATGGTTGAAGTAGGAGGTTCAGTAGATCAGAAAAATCTCTGTATAGTTTGCTAAAAGATCTCGGCCTGTCTAGAACCATTATCACAAACTTCTAGAACATACTTGGAAGGCGGCACTGATAGAAGCATTTTGAATTTGGTGTCAGTAGTGGGAGTATTAATGCATTTTAAAGGGGCCCTAACCTACACCAGGGTCCAAGGCGTTGCTCTGAGGTCCTCTTCTTACAACGGTTCATGGTACAACACTATGGTGGACCCACATGGTGAATCCATGGAATGCTAAATAGTCTTCTCTTCTTCACTTCTCAGTCTGTCATCTGCAGATTGATCTGAAGTTAAATAAGAAAAAAAAACAATTAATTTATGTATGTATATCTTTCCCAAACTTTCTCCTACTCTAAATAAATATTTTTTTTTATATTATGTACTTCCTCTCAAAGTGTTCAGTGTTTATTAATCTTTGTAAGTCTCTTATAATATATTTTTTATATAAATATATTAAATACTAGCGACCCGCCTGCGGCTTCACCTGCTTATACTACACATTGATTTATTTAGCAAGGTGAATATTGTAGATATTGATATGTACTATAATACTGTAGAACATTCTTTTGTTCTATCATCAATAGTTACCAGTGCATGCGATGACAGATTTTTTAAAATCTAATTGTCATACTTTGGGTTATATTACTGCGTTTTTATTAGGGATCCCTATTTTTTTGAAAATGTCATATAGCCTATGTCACTCAGTGAAGGTGCAGCTTTCTACTTGGGAAAGAATTTTTAAAATTGGTCCAGTAGTTTATGTGTGAAAATAATACAAACATACATACATACATACATATTATCTACTCTTTATAATACAAACTGTCATTGGCAGAGAATTTATTTATATATATATATATATATATTATATATATATATATATATATATATATATATATATATATATATATATATATATATATATATATATATATATATATAATATATATATATATATATATATATAATATTTATTAAAATAGCACTCTCTCTTGCCAAATGATTGTTCTTTGCAATAATCTTTGTGTAGCGGACATTTGTAAGAATCTCCCTACAGAGATGCTAACAACGTAATAAGCTGTATAAAACATGGCTTAGTGGTAAGAGTACTTGGATGGTTTCCATGGGGCTCAGGTTCAAATCCCGCTGCGTTAACATTTTTATATATTTTCTTTATGTAATTTTTTAAACTGCATAACCATAACCTGGTCTCAATTTTTATACCATTGTTCCGACACAGACTTACCTTACCATACAAATTTCGCATTTCCTAGCTGTACATACAATTTACTCTATTGCTCATTCCGAACTTAGTCCGTATAATATGTTCTAAAAAAAAAAAAAAGATTAAGCAGAATAAATTGTATAAATTAAACTATAATTAAGTTTATTTGTGTAAAATTACATTAAATTTTTAAATTAATGGCATAGTAGGCAGAGGGAACCGTAGGAACCCAGTGTTAAGACACCCCACTTTGCGCCTTTGGAGGCATTGCGTATTGAGTGGTGGAACTCAACGCCGCGCTTTGCCTCTGAAAATTATTGATGATTGAAGATTCATAACAATCAAAATGGTTTTGAATTTAAGTATTAAATGGCGGTTGGCTTACGAGTTAGTTGACTGTAATATTTTTTAAATATCTTATTCTCGATATATCGATTTTGTAAATACATCAATATCGAAGTTTGATGTGTCGATAAAAATAATCGACATTTTCATATATCGATTTTATTTAAAATTATTCCCGTTTATAGTCCAGTATATTTATGTAGTATGTATTAATAATTTTCAATTATAACATATATTTAGAATTAAGAAGCATTCAAGAATTTTAAAAAAATAATAATCCAGCAATTATTATCATACAACATACAACATTTACAATAATTCTTACTAACCGAAACAAACTACCAATATAACTAAAAACGTACTTGCATAAATAAATAACCAGCATTTATCACAATTAATTAAATTACAACAAATCACAACGCCCACAACCGTACTATTCGAAATCTAACGTAATAATGAGCAGTCCACTACTTTTTTGAGTTTTAAACTGATGTACAGTAATATGTTGTTGGCCCTACAGCGTCGCCTTGACTTTGGAGAGGCCGACCTAGAAAATCTATAATTAATAACCCTAAAAAAAATCAAAGACGAAGCTGAATAATCGATATCAACATTTCAATAATAAACTATCGATATTTCGTTCAAAATAATATTAGTACGAAATATCGATATTTAAAATTATGATATCGATTTTTCAATATATCGAAATTTATTACCAAATACAGCCCTTAGCTTATAAGCACGTAAAACTTACAAGCATGTGTTTTTTGTAATTCTCCTAAACTATAATAATCCTAAAGTTTACGTAAGTTGATTTTTTTCTCTGAAGCTATTAATATAATATAAGATCTTCTCCATTACTTCATTGAGCAATGGTGACTGGTGAGTATACTCTATGATAATAAAATTAATCGTCTGACATTTATATAGTTATTATATTATAAGATATTTATAATATATAATTGAATCTTTGGAGTTATATTAAAGATTTAGGTGTGAAAGCAAAATTTTTTAGGTATTCTTTGACTGTTCTGTAATGGGGGTATAATTAAATTATATATGATCTTTTTACAATTTGATTGTAAAACTGGATCTCTTTTTAACATGCATTCTTCTATAGTGTAATATTTTTTTTTTTTACCGTATAATCTCCTTTGTGTGTTCTCCATACAACGTGACATTGGCGAAGTGAATTGTGCTCAACTGGCAGAAGAAGTATTTTATTGTCTAATGTGCAAAGCCAAGCTGTGGGACTTGAGTGAGTATATTATTGTTATAAAACAATTAAATTTAAATTAAAAAAAGATGTTTTACAGTGAAAAATCTTTTTTGCCCCCACTTAATGGTTGCCCATCTAGCAGAAAGCAAGTCACTTACAGTGTTTGATATATACAATTCCTATACAATTTGGTAGTCTACACTGACCAATTTGACTATGAACTGACGACAAAGCTAATTACTTGGACGGTTTCTATGAGGCGCAGGTTAATTAATGTTAAAAAACTAAACATTAGAGATTAAAATTTATATGTTAATTATCACAATAATAAAATTTATTACAAAAAACAGTAAGTGACAATTGAATTTTTAAAACGCTATCAGTCATCTACTTATGAAATTATATTACTAATACAGAAATTCTTTTCTTTGTACTATTTGTTTCATTAATTACATTATAACATTAGTTAGGACCGTCGTGGTGCAGAGGCACACGCGCCTTTAAAACGCGATGGGTTGTGGGTTCGATTCAATTGAGGGGAGAATGAATTCTTTTAATTTTCTTCACTCTGCTAACAGGGAATATCACGACGTTGAGTTCCTCCAATCTACATGTTACATTACTATTACTAATCAGATTCCCCTTTGGACGAATCATATTATTCTTCAGTCTGTTTTAATCTTAACCTCTCTTTTTATTTTGTAAAATAAATCCGGTTGGTGTAATTGATGCTCTATATTAAGGGAAAAATAATCTAAAAAATCCTAGTGAAAATAGTAAAAAATAATACTATACTAAATAAATAAAACATAGAATATGATTGTACATTCTGTATTAATAATAAGACTGATTGATGATAATTTAAAAATCAATTATAATTTTTATTAAGACTCACACAAGTTAACTTTGCATTTCCCATATGATATTGTGGAATATCCTTTACATTTGGGGTATTTGCACCTAAGTGACCCACCAACTGTTGGCCAATGCTCAAGACCATCTTTCCTTAGATCTAGCAGGAGAAACTTTACTTTTTTTTTGTCAGCAATTCTTCGAGGATGCTGCTGTTGGGACCTTTTTAACATTTTTATTGGTTCCCTTGTTGCATAAGACAAAGGCCAGTTCATTTTTAGATTGACTCATCGTAAGGAGACTCTTTTGAGATTCACCCATTTCCTGGGTGTTTTTTTTTATAGATAATCCAAGAGTTTATTAAGACAAGGCCAAATAAATGAAAACAAACATGCGTGCGTACAAAGTACACATGTCAGAAGTGAAACTTCTTTGGCGAACTAATTTATAAATCTTGTTTATATTTATACAAATCTAAAACTTTAAATTTCCAAGATTAAGAGAAAGGGAAAAAGGAAGATAGGTTAGGAATTTAATTGTCATTAAAAATACCTAATCCAATTTAAATATATACAAAATTTTTGTAAATTAATGATAACTCTAGAAATTCCAATTTTTAAATTAAAATTTCGTCGAAAGAATTTATGAAATATTGTTATTAGTATTTTATGCACAATGATTTATTGAAATTCGTCATTTGAATGACGAATTGTAAATAAAAATGCCACGTGTTTTTTGTCAATATTAGAAATTATTAATTAAGTTTTGTTTTTGAATTCAAAATTTAGAAAAGCGAATTTATGAAATATTTTTATTTTATGGTAAATGATTTATTAAATTATCAAATGACAAGTTATTATAGACGACCACATGTTATTTGTAAATATTAAAACTACCTAACCTTCAAACCAATTATCATAAAAAATTGTAAATAAACAAAAAGATAACAGATATATTACTTACTTTGAATAATTGCTTGATACAGGACAACTTACAAATTTATTCACAAAGTTTTTCATAAAGTTTTTATTTATAAAATTCACTTACTGTTTATTCACTGTAGAAGTGTCTAAAACTATAGTAAATATTACGCTATGCGACAGAAATGCCATCTAAAGTTCTAATAATTAACTAGTAAACGAATACACAACCAATAGGGCGTGTATTCTTTCTCGATATCCCGTATTCTCTCTCTCTCTTGTTCAATCTTTCTCATTATAGCTCTCTCCCACCTCACACTCCATAGCACTATGCGTGATACGACGTTCGCTCTGTCTCACTTTTTCTCTCAATCTTTCTCACTCGCTTGCTCCCTACTCTCACTCCACGGCTAGTTGCTCATGCTACATTCGCCTTGTCTTACTCTCTCTCAATCGGTCTCGATCACTCTCTCTCTCTTTTCCGACACTTCCGTTGCATACCGGCGTTACGTTTCATCTGTAAAAATTTTACCCTCATGCGCCTAAAGAAGTTTCACTTCAAAAACTATGCATGTACCATTTTTTAGACCTCATAGTATTATGATTTCTGCCCACAACACTATCCATGAGTTCAACTTCCTCTATGATTTTGTTATAGTCTTGGAGGTCAATTTTTTTTTTGATTTGTCATATGTGTTGACTTTGATCTTACTATCTTATTCTATCCAAGCTACACAAGACACATCTATACCATCAAGCACATATACTCTCTTCATAAATACCTCTGGGCACTGATTGAGTAATTTGTTATTTGGTTTAGTCTGTTTTTATCCCTACTAGTGAATTCCTGCTTTGGCTAGGAAATATAATGATGGCAAAAAGGTGTAAAAATTACCATAGTATATGATGCGGTTTATCTTTTTAGGTACTCCCCGAAGCAAACGTACCACGACATTTCCGCTTGCACCGAGATCTGGTTCATCTGGAAGTTTATTTGAATTGCCTTGTCCAGAATATATCTCAAATTTGTGGGCATGGCCCATCAAAACCCAATGAACATATAATTTCAACCCTCATTTATGTGGCTTATTCGGTAAGTATTGCTTCAGAAAATGCCCTATTATTGTAAAACACATCTGTTCATCCACACTTGGCGTTTGATTCATTGGCATTGTAGCAAACCTTTCATTGAAGTGCTGGTTTACAGGGCGGGTTTTAAATAGACTTATTTTTTGGATGTCCTATAGGTTTTTTAAATTCATTGTTCTTCAAATGCAATGATAAATTTATTTGCTCATATATATATATATATATATATATATATATATATATATATATATATATATATATATATATATATATATATATAAATCGAAGATTATGTGGTGGCATTCCTGGGATATCTAATGAATTTAAAAATTCAATCGGAAAATTTACACTTTCATTTTCATCAACAACAGTATCGATTGATTTAAAAGACATCAGATCGCCTGGTAACAACTGTTGTATCTGGAAGTTAATTTCCTCAACATCAACGTTTTTGGCTGCCAAAATCGCCCGTTGACTAAGCCATTCATGATTCAAATAATTATTCTGTATATCCAGGAAAATACTTTGAATCAATTCATTTTTATCCTGAACAACAGTGCAAAAATTGTCTGGTAGTTTAATGAATTGCGTATTTGGTTGCAGTTCTATTTTACCGTTCCCAATATCTAGTAGTTGTTCGGAAAATATTTGTGCTGGTGGATCATTTTGCAATTGTACTCGCATATTTATGGTCAATCGAAGTGTTTCAACACTTCGCCATAAGAATGATTGTTTCAAACATGCATTAATCTCATCCGCGAAAGTAGAGCGAGGTATAACCGGTAAGGTCTGCCGGAAGTCACCAGACAAAAGTAAGATAGCACCACCGAAAAGTTTATTATTGCTGTTTAAATCTTGCATAGTTCTGTTTAATGCTTCAAGTGAATACTTGTGTGCCATTGTGCACTCATCCCAAATTATTATAGAACTCTTCCGCAACACTGCAGCTATTCCACTATTCTTTTTGATGTTACACATTGCTTCTGGTTTATTATGAACGTCCAATGCCAGCTTGAATGTTGAATGTGCTGTTCGCCCACCATCCAGTAAAGTAGCCGCAATGCCTGACGATGCTACTGCTAATGCGATTTTTTGTTGCGACCGTATTTTGGCAAGAATCAACGATATTAAAAATGTCTTACCGGTTCCACCGGGTGCATCCAAGAAAAAAAAAACCGCCTTGTTCAGCAGCAACAGCCAGCATAATCCGATCATAAACAATTTTTTGTTCTGCTGTCAGTAATGGTTCACTGTTCATGATAATTGTTGCTAAGCTTCCATGGTCATATTGATTTTCTCGTTGTAAATCGGTATTGACTAAGTCGGTGGCTGGACGATTAGGTGTTGGCATACCATAATGATTAAGTGGTAAATTTGAAATAAGAACACATAAATCCTCGATCAAGACCAATGCTTCATTGTACATCTCTGGTGTATAATCTATGTTTTGGCATTGATTTGTTTGTTTAATTCGGTGCAAGATGTCTTCTGTCATACAATTTTTATATTTTTCCCACAAAGTTCGTGCTTGCGAGGGATAACATGTCGTCAAAATAATTGCAAACAACTGACGAATGTTATTCGGTGTTGATGTCAACGCAGCATCAGCAAGCGTTAAGTCCCAATGGTTATCGTCTTCTAGCAATTGCAGTTCACGACATGCATCCTGGTATGTATTGAATACTCGACCACTCGATGTACCGTGTAAAGTCTCCCCAATGTCTTAGCTTTGAATATGCCTGTAATGGAAGGATGTGGTTTTCCTTGTTTCCGTGGCTCCCATTTTTTACTGGATTTGTTCCATGTGAAATAACGTGGAACATCACCAAACACCAATGTCTTCGCGAATTGGCCAAAAACATCAGGTTTTTGACACAATGTAAAAAATTCAGTTAGAGTCGTTTTCGGAGCTTCGAACGCTCTTTGGAGAACATTTTCTTCAGTGAAGTATACACGTTGACCGTTTTCAAGATGTATTGCCAGATGTTGGACAGCAGGATCTCTTGTGTGGATGGGAAAACTGAGAATATGCCAAATAGCTTCATTGCTGCTAATGTATCTGCCCATTTGGTATCGTGCTATTTCGTCATTTTTATTTATGTTTTGTACTTCAAATATGGCCAAATCACTGCCTTTGTTTACATATTTACAAATATACTTAATTGATTTAACAGAACTGCAAAGCTCAACATTGATATGAGCTTTGTAAGTTTTTGAAAGTAGTGGTGAGTATGGTACCACCCACTGATTATCAAACTCAACTTGATTTGGAAAGTTCGGCAGCCGCATTGTAAATGTGTGGCCACCATTCCCAGTACTTCTGCGGCGATACATTGGATAACCATCAATATCCGTGATCGTGTCATTCGTATGCGGCTTTGGGAAGTTTTTTCTACATTTTCCATTTTCCATGCACGGTGACGTCATGTTGAAAGCACCGCATGGCCCATGGATCATGTGTTTGGTGACAATATCAAATAATTCTTGATCAATTAATGGGTCTGGAATTTCGGCTGAAATTATTTGATCGATTTCTTCAGGACGGATTCGATCTTTAAGCCAAACCAAAATGTGGGCATGAGGCAAATCTCGCTTTTGCCACTCTATCGTATACAGCCAACAACGTGTGATACCAAAAATTGAATATTTAACAATAAAATCAATTAAGGATTTCAATTTTTGTTTAAACACACGTGCAGTTAAATCATGACGATGAATGGCTTGTTGTCAAACACCAAATGCCTTGTTTTGCCATATAGTACATGTGTGGCAAAGAAGTGTAGAAATTGTCAAAGTAGACAATGTGATTCATTCTTGGAATGGCTCGAGCTAGTTTTATGACGACATTACCAACGGTTCCTACATCTTTTTCATTTTCTAACATGGGCTCATTGTCCGTTACTGAGTATATAATGAATTTGTAGGCACATCCCATCAAGGAACAATGCATGAACAATTTGAATCCCCACTTATGTGGTTTCAAATGTAAATATTGTTTCATGAAATGACGTATTTTGGTAGCGCACATTTGCTCATCGATGGATAGACGTTGATTCAACGGTATGCTAGAAATTTTTTCGTTCAGATAATCTATGACTGGACGGAACTTGTGAAGTTTATCGTGATTGGGATCGTTTACAGGTTTGTGCTTATTGTTGTTATTAAAATGAATGATGCGCCTTATTTTTTCAAAACTGTTTACAGGCATAGTTTCAGATATGGGCCGAAAGCCAAATTTAGTATGCCAATAGGATCGAACGTTTGAGTATTGGTACACAGACATGAAGATCAATACCCCCATATAAATATATGGGGGTATTGATATTCATGTCTGTCTTTACGTATTTTAACGTCAGTTACACAATCAGGACGGACGATCTGGTTGCTTTTGAACGGAGTATCTGTTCGATTCTTCAGTTATATTGCTGATGAAATCCGGAGTAAAATAATAGGAGAAGAATTGAAAAGGCGTTTCTAGTGTCATTATTGATGCAGGAATATCATTACAGCCTTGAAATCGAATATTATCTTCTTGTGATATAAGTGACTGCTTTTTCCATATAAGCCTTTGCACATCAATAGCTTCATGAATTCAGCTTCATGAATTGGGATTTTGAAAATAAAATATGTATTGATTTTTTTTATGTATTTTAAAACTTCGTTATTAATTATATCGATGTGTCATGCGAAAACCTGAAAAAAAATTTTTTTTCAATTAATTATAAGCAATTAAAAGTTGATAAAATTTAAATAAAAATCACGTGACTATGAACGTGCCACGATTGGTCACCCCTAATTGTGACGTCATAATGTTATAGCTGTTAAAGAATAGTACAGCGTTTACGGCAATTACATGTGACTTGACAATAATATCGAAAATTTATTGCTAAAAAATTTGTTAGTTAATTTCGTCTAGCTATGTGTGACAAAGGATTTATAAAGGCAAAGTCTGATAATATTCCGGGTGTTGACATATTTATGATAACCAATTTTTTGACAAATGATGTTCGGTTCAACTCCGCTGAAGTTCGAGGTGCCAAGGCATCAAGGTAAGTCTGTTAAAAAATAATAATATAAATAGAAATAATTAAATATTTATTTTTCATTATGTTAAATATAAATATTTATTTCATAAATTGTAGAGCTTCGCGTGAGAGTTACGGCGACAAAGCTATAGGTTATGTTCAACTTTGTCGTAAAAATAATATTTGTATCTTGAAAGGACGGGTTTGTCCAGAACATCGAGTTTGAAGCAAAGCTTATTTAGCAACTTCAATATTTGGCTCGTGAGGATTACCAATTGCAATACTTTCTGACGATTCATTTAAAATTTCTTCAATGATTTGTTGTCTCCGCCTTTTTTGTGCAGCAGCTTATAAGACATAATCGTTGTAGCGCCTTGTCTTTTACGATTAGGTTGACAGTCAAACTTGTGTGGTATCACATCAATTTTAATCTTTGCTTGTTGCTACCTCCCATTGTTGTGTAATAAATATAATTTTCCATATCATCTTTTAACTAGAAAAAAAAAACATAAATCATAATAATTATTTGAATATCATTATAACGACGGAAAATCATTATAATATGGAATTCATTCATTTTAATCTAGTCCAATATATAACCTAGAAGTTTATAAAATTATTTAAATATTCAATTGAATCAAAATCATTACATACAAATTGATGAATTCATTACGTAAACATTTTCAATTATCAATTAAAAAAATTTTTAATGCTATAATTTTAAAAGTTATGATAAGGACTCTAGTTAAAAAAAATGTATTGACTGAACTCATCTACTTATTCGATTTGTATACTTAGATAAATAATAAGTAATAAAAATAGTGTTATGAAATACTTACGTCGAAATGATCTTCACAACAAAAAAAATTCGATTTTGTTTTTGGATTATCACGGTGCACGGTGCTGCTTGAAACCATTTATTTCGACGTTTTTCATCTTGGGGAACATTTAAAAACATTTTACCAGGAGTTGTTTTTGTAGTGTTCATACATAATGGTACAAAACAAGAACGATAACTTTTGAGATTCGACATTTTCAATATAAATTTGTGTTTTTGTAACAATGTCAAAACAGAATTAAATAGATCAAAACACTGTACGTATTGTCTCTGTATCAACTGCTATGAATGAAAACTAACATTATGACGTCACATACACTCGGGTTTGTTCGGGAGCTGTCGGCGTGTCTTCGGTACTGGATTCAAAAACTTATTTTTATTTTGAAATAACTTGTGAATTATTGCAAAAAAAAAATTTTAAAAATAGTTTTGTTATAAAACTTATATATGATCATTCTATTTATCGCAAAAAAAAAAAATTCAAAAACCCAATTGGATGGCTACCTCTACTAGTATTATTGTGTATACCTGGCACAGGGCCTTCAATTAAAGGAGGATCTTCTATCAAAGGAGGGTCTTGCACATCGGCTTGAGGTTCAAATTGCTCACCATCTTCAATTACCGCTCGCAGCTCTGCAGTAGTTAGAATTTCTTCAAAATCGTTTTCTTCTACCTCGTTACCGTCCTCGGATAAGTAACCATCTTCTAACTGGCCTAAATATTCTTCAATATCCTTATCGGCAGTTCTTTTACGTTCCATTCTAAAATAAAATACATAAAAAGCTCAAGCCCGCAACCAAGCGAAAATGTAAACAATTCAAAGTCCCAAATGCATGATATCTCATTTTTGATACAAGCAAAAGAAATGCTTTTATTATTTATAATATAAAATTCGAATATAAAATATTGTGGTACCATGCAATCAAAGTACTTACCTACGATAAAATATTTTTTTATCTGGATTAGCTTCAAGATTCATTCAATAACACCTGATGAAAACTTTCAAATTCACTTGTTGTTGAAACTTGTAACTGACAGCGAACAATGACATATTAACGCATCATAAAATCGCGGACCAATCACAATGCTTTACTTTTTCGTTCAGAAACTACTGTTCGTTTGTATTATAAGTCAAAATTATGCGTAGTAAAAATTTTAAGGGCTCTGACTCGTGTAAAACTTTCTGTTTCATTTTTGATACAATATGCATTCAAGGGTTAAAATATTTACTTAGCACTTTACTTTTCAAGATTCAGGAAACGAATAAACGTATTTGTCCCACATTGGGACGAATTGAACAAATCAGTGCAAGGCGAACACAAAGCGAATACCAACATCCTACAACTTATAAACATATATAATACATTTTTTAAATCATAGGTACTTTTATAAATAATGTATATGTTTTGATATTATAACATAGTATATTGTAAGTAAATAGGTACTATGAGTGTATGTGTTGAGATCCACTATCGTTGGCCCCCATTTTCAATTCATGGACCCCCAAATTTTATTTCGCTGACGTAGACCCCTTGCAGGTCATAGACCCCTGGGGGTCGATACCCGGGAAAAAAAATTAGATATAATTATATATGAAAAATGGCCCTATATAATTATATATGACTGATATTTATATATAAGTATATATATTTTGATATAATTACATATAAATATATAGAAATCTTTGTTTGATCATCTTCCTCTTTAGAACCTATTTGATTGTCTTCCTCCTTCTTGTCACTTCTTTTTATTGTTTCTTTTTTAGATTCTTCAAAGATTTTGTCATCATTGTCATTAATACTTGCAGAACTTATTCCTTCTTCACTGTCTTCAGAATCTGATTCACCTTTCTTTTGCAAAGTTCTACTTATTCCTGACCTTGACTTGATGGACGACTTTGATCTACATTAAAAAATAATTAAATCATAAATTCATAATCACAAACATCCTAATGACTAACAAAAAAAATATTATTAATGAGATTTACATGATGCAAGGAGCTTGTTCTGTTGTTCAAGCATCATTTTCAGCTCTTCTTTCGTAGGGCTTATCGCTGGACTATCAGCACCTGGTTTTTGGACTGCAGACTGTTGCTTGGATGTCTCTGCTCTCAATCTTTTTTACATCAAGAATTTTGGACTTAACTTGGTCTTCTAAATTTTTGGTGTAATTTTCTTGATTTTTCTTGTCCGGTTTCTAATTAGAAAAATAAATGATAAAATTATTGTTTAATATAAATAATATGTAAATGTTACAAATCATTTTACATAAAATATCCTAAATTTTTGAATCAATTGCTTGAAGCGTTAGTAAAAGAAAAACTTTTTTAGGCTTTCGGGATCTTTTGGGAGGTAATGGTGATGACTTTACTGGTGAATTAGTAACTTTTCGCTTTTGCTTCAACTGTTTTGCCTTTTCGTTTAATAGATTTTCATTCTCTGAAATATTTAAAAAAAAAATTCATAATTGAATCATTACTATTGAAAAATATTTTAAGCTAAATAACCTCAAACAGTTCATTTCAACTTTACACCCATGTTTTGAATGTATATATTTTATAAAAAAAAAAAAATAATCGAAATTAAAAAATAATCAATATTAATTTACCTGAAATGCCAACAACAGTCCCTGTGAACTTTTCTTTTCCATAAAAAAGTTCAACCTGCTCATCTTAAATTGGTGCTTGTTCAAGATCACGTACAATCTCATAATCTTCAACAATACACAACGATCGATCTTTGTCACACGTTATTAACGTTCCATTCATATAATATTCTTTCAACGTCAAAAAATTCATTTAGTTCAACTAAATAGAATAAAAACAAAATGTTGCTATTTAATCAACTCATTAACATTTGTCTTATATTTAAAAAAAATATGCTTTTATATAAACAAAATTTTGTGAAATATTTTCGTTAATATTTAACTAAGTATTTTATATATGATAAAACCACCATACCATTGAGATATCTATATTTAGGCCACTTTGGGAATCACTCTTGTAGGTGAACCAGGATTGCTTTGTATAATATATAAATTAATGGAGCAAATTTATTATTTAAACTATTGATGAAATCTTTTGTTATGATATGGTTGAAACATTGATATGGGGTTTCCAGGTTTGATAAATCGTCTGAAGTAGCAGAACTTCCCAAGAAAGTAATTTTATTTGTGTCATCAAAGTCATCTTCATGATTATCATCAATTTCGTGCTACAACACTTGCAATCTTATCAGTATTGTGATGTTCATCATCGGAATCATAGTCTTCAAGGCTGTCTTCCGAGAGCCAACCATCGTCTAACCGATTCAGATAAAGTTCAATGTCCACATGTTTCAAGTACTTCTAGAAAAGCAAAATAAAATAACTGTATAGGGATGTAACTTTCTGTCCCAAAGCTTTGAGAAATTTATTCAGAGTATTTTAATATCAATTGAACATAAAATAACAGAATCAAACTTTATTTCTATTCATTATCAGCAGCACTTTTTATAGCAGATAAATCTTACTTTAGCTTCTTGAAACAATTAATAAACTCGGCTGTTTTTTCCAGTCACAACAAACAACGGCATGACAAGTTCTAATCCTGGTAATTAACAGTGCCGTTAGCTTTTGCTTTGACAGCTGCGTTTTGTTTTACACTACGGCGTTGTAAAAAGTTGCCAGAAGCAACAAAATTTTAATTACACTAGTTTTGTGTATCCTTTTACCAACATTAAATATTATTATGGAAATTTCCAAGGTTTAAACTAATTAAAAAACATAACGTCACTTTTTATTTTTAAACTCAGTACTAATCAACACAATGGATTTTTTGAAGCAGTGGAGAATCGTAAGGAGCTGTAACAAGCTCTCCATGCCGTACCAATCTAAGCAAACTGCATCATCAACACTTCACTTTCTCCACATAACTCCATTTCGCTTTTTGAAATTCGTAAGCCACCCTTCACTTGCCGCAAATATTTTGATGCTCTTTTTTTCTTTCAACAAGTTGCCGTTTCCTCTACACTGTCTTAGCTAAATGGCTTGCTTTCTTACAGACGAGGAAATTACTCGTACTCCAGCAATTTGAGCAGTATCAATTTTTTCGTTCGATTTATCAAATGCATAAAAATATATTGATTTAGTTCGAAATATAAGAAGATTTTAGTAGGGAACTCGAGTTATTAACTTTGAATTACAGAGGTTCGAATTATCGCAGGTTTGAATTAACGAGAGTCAACTGTATATACATTACATATGGAAACATTTATCTTGCCATGTATCAGGCAGGCACTTGGCACAATATAGATACATATTACACCTAAACCTCGATTTGCGTCGTTGTCGGTTTGCGTCGCAACTCGTTAGACACCAATTGTCGCTTTGCGTCGTTTTGAATTTGAATTTTTTTTTTCATTAAACAAGACCAAAAAAAGAAGGAATTCTATCATGCACATTATGTATTTAATTGTGTAGCTACATATACCTCGAAACCAACCTAACATGTACTTATACCCTCGGAGATAAAATATTATTTTGTAGGTATCTATATAGTTTTAAAATTAGATATGTGACTTACAGTGGCGTAACTATACCGTTCGAGGCCCGTGGCAAATTCATCGGATGGGCCCCTCCCCCCAATTTAAAAAAAATGAACCAACAATAATAATATTTTTTTATTTTATAATACTTATTTATACACTTTTACTTTTAAGAGTACAATAATAAATCACTACGTTAAGTAGGTACATACAACTTTATAATTATACTTAGGTACTTGATTTTCTAATAATTCACTTTAAAATAAAAATACCTAATTATAACCCTGGGTGTTTCAAAAGTAACGTGAATAGGCATCTTCTGGGTAAGCTCGCTCCATCGTAGACCACATCATAGCTTAGACATGATTGTGGTCAAGAGCAAGCCCATTTCAAATAAAAAGAAAAAAAAAAAGTACAGTCAGCATCTTATTGATATGGGCACATAGAGTAGTCAAAATGATTTGAACAACAAAAAAAGCAATTTCATATACGCAGTCCGAATAATCATATTGTTAAAAGCACACAAGTTGTTCAAAATATAAAATGTTAATTATTAAAATTCCTTCCTTCGGACTTTCTGTTCAGCAAAAGTGGTAATGATATCATCAAAGTTCAAATTTCGGGCCATAGAATTATCGATGGATAGAATAGCTAAGTTGCTTAACCTGTCTTGTCCCATAGAATTTCTTAAATAAGTTTTTATCAATTTCAGTTTTGAAAACGATCGCTCGGCACTAGCCGTAGTCACAGGAATGGTGAGAAATAATAGAAATGCAGTGCACACTTCAGGAAAGCTTGAAGATATAAAATGATTTTTTATTATTAATAAGTCAGCAAGTTCTCTTATAGAAGATGATGTTTCTATTTCTGTCTAAAAGAGGATCGAAAACTGAGAATTTTACTTGATCATTGAGTTCTTTGAAGACCATGAGACCTGATCATTGAGACCTTTATCAGTAACGTACGGTAAAGATTTTAATTTTTCTATATTTAAAAATGATTCGTTTGAAGATTTGCTCGTACCGGGTTGTGGTTGCTCTGAATCTAAATATTCACTGTTATCGGGCTCTGCGATATTACCACTTATGACGACATCATTTTCTGCCCTTCTGACGCACTGTTCATTTGATTGTTCTTCTATACTATCTTCATTCTTAAAGTACTGACTTATTTTAGGTAACTTTTTGTTTTGTTCTTCTTCTTTCGCTTTCGTTTTTCGCTTCCACTCTGATACTTTCTAAAACAACACCGTAAAAAGTTTGTAATAATACTATAGTTTTTATAAAATGAAAAATCTGATTGCTAAGAAATGCCAAAAAAGCGACCGTACAAATGTATGTAACGAAAGTCCACCAGTTTGTTCAATGCTTAATTCAAGCGTGCAATTTTATAATTATTGAAAGAACGATGAACATAGGTAAATAGTTTTGGTAGTTACGAAATATCAAAATAGTGATTTGTGCTTTTATATAGGTAGATTAAAAATTAAAATGATTGTTATCTTATAAATTATTTTAAATATTAGAATAAAATTCTTACCGCAAGACATAGTCAACCTATTTTCCCAATTGACTTATTAAATATATTCTCACTTGCAACAAACACCCAATTCTTACAATAATAAACAGCTAACTGCTTGAGAGCTTGCGTAATAATAGAATAGTGGACTCTTTCTTATATACAAATTTGAATCGGGGATTCCCCGAGAGCGTCAAATTGTCGGGACGCGTAGGTAAGTATACTCAAAGCGCTGTTGACCGAAACTTACAGCGGGTATTCCACGAACATCCGCAGTAATATCAACACGCGTGGCATCGGATACGTTCTAAAACTTTTTTTTTACAAATCCTTTGAATTTTTAATACATTTTTGAACTTGCTTATGCAACTCAGTAGGTAAAAAAAAAATCAAAGACGAAACTTTTTTTACTAAACATGTATGATAAATAATAAATGCTGGGAGTTGGGGTTCTCCTCTGACCGGGGGCCCCTTCCAGCTGGGGGCCCGTGGCATTTTGCCGACTTGCCACCCTGTAGTTACGCCACAGGTGAGGTATAAGTTTTATATTGAGTATTACAAAAAAAAATCTTTTGTGTTACATTTGCAACATTTGCAACGTCACGACCACCTCCTGCTTCAAAACCGCAATTATTCCCCAACACCAAACCACTACTGCCCTGAGGGGGCTCTGGTAGTGACTGCGAGTCAAACTCTTCAGGTGGGACTTGGCCAACCATTACGTCATTCTCCCCTTCACCTCCAAATACAACAGTCAAGCCAGTACATGTAGCACCTAAAATTGATGCTACACGTTCTAAAACTTCATCTGGCAATTAAAGCACTAAACTCCTGCGCAATCGATTTCCATGCTTCCTCTTTTAATTTATTATTAGTGGTATTAGTGTATTTAGAGGTGATAACGTTGTTCTTGGAAATCAAATCGAGCGAAAGCATAATGCTGTCGTTGGTCAGCGCCTTCGCTCTAATCTAAAAATAAATTAAAATGACAATCAAAATGATGAACTACCCTCATGTACACTTATTTCGACATAAATTATGTAAGGTCTTTATGAATTTTGTATTTTAGGGTCTACAGTTGTTCTGGTTTTGATTACATACGTTTTTAGAATGTTTTGACTTTTTATACAGTTAAAGCTATTACTCTTTTACTCTTTTTGTTTTTTTCCAAAAAACAGCTTTTTTTTTCTAAAGCTAGAACGTATCTCCGACTTTGTCCGTGTTTTGAACCAAAATCGTGATTCACTTTGCGTCGTTTCGATTTGTGTCCATTTTTTTAGGAACGAATTCGCGACGCAAATCGAGGTTTATGTGTATATTAAAGTTCAGTATGGGACGTAGTACCTATGATTTTTATGTTTTCTTGGAAAATAATCTACCTCATGCTGGGAAAAAGTTGCTAACGCGAATTTTTTATATCCTTTAGGTACAATTTAACTGGTTTTTAGAGAACCACATCAAATATTCTAGATGTTAAATTCTTGTCTTCGGTATATGCTCATACTTTGGTATGATACGATGCTGGTTAAGAAAGAATTTTATGATTTTTTATAGTTTAGCTAGTTTATAATATTTATATATCATATGTTCCAGTTTTTAAAATCAATTGTACGCTTTGTCATATTCAGGCCTAACAGCTGTAACCCACGTCCCACTAATTGTGATGAGATAAAGATGTGTACGTAATAAGCACTTATGTGGGCGTTTACTGTAATTAAGTTAAAGTAAAATTTTATAGGCGCCTAAACATCGTCCGCCCATTTGATCGCTTCGGCTTTCAATCAAAATGCAGGTCGAAATATCCTGTCAGACTGGACTGTTCACGTAGGGCAATTCGCACATCTTGTTTACGGTGCAGTGTGCCACTGCTTGTGATGACATCAGCTACGTGACTTATCCCATATTATACAATAGTAACATTTTCTTTGATATGTTTCTCACATTTTGCAAGAAAGCTTAAATTAACGTCTTCAGCCAATTTACGGATAACCTGCTTTTTAGGTTTATAGAATATGATAATGTCCTGTATAAATTATTACAAATTGTAAAACAATTCTCTACTAATCTTATAAAATCTTCAGAAACATAATTGAATTTTTTTTTTAGTATTTTATATATATTCTTTGAAGTCCATAAGTGTATGATAGTATATTATAAGTTGTGGATAAAAAATCCTTGTAATCTGCTATATTGCTGCAAACATCTACTTTACAATTTCCTGACCCCAAGTGAGCAAGATTGGGTAGAATCGCCGTCTTCAGGCCAACAACAATTGTCCAGATGTGGAATTGATCGAATGCAGATGTTGGATTATAATTGACGAAGACGGCGAGATGACACAGCTTTTATATCTTTTTATTTTTAAATTGTTATATAACTCAAAATTATTCCTTTATGATTCCTTTAATTGTCCATATGCAACTTTCCTTTGAATTGGGAGGTAACCGTGAGATACTATAAATGTAAAATTTTCAAAGAAGTCATCTTCATCAGTTGTCTTCAAATGTACACGATGTGGAGATGTGTCATTCACGTTGGTACAAAGCAGCTTTCCTTTCTTTCGGTCTGAAGAGTCACTATTTAAACAGTCAAACAACTTATCCATGTGTGAAATTAAATCTGCAGTAACTGCTGCCTCTCCAGGTAGCAATCTTAGAAATTACAAGAAATAATTATGATCATGTTACAGGTTACAAAAATTAATATCATATAATATTATTAGATGAATTTTTTTTGCTAAGAGATTTTTTTTGCTTACCTTGAGATATTCTAGCAAACATCCCTGCAACTGTGTGACTTAGTACATGAACAGCAAGATTCACTTTCATTTTCTGCTTCGTATTTGGACATATGTTGGTCTTTCTTAATTTGGGTGCAAAAACAAAATTACAATCACCAATGTCTCCTTCAAAAAAAAAAAAAAAAAAATATATATATATATATATATATATATATATATATATATATATATATATATATATATATATATATATATATATATATATATATATATATATATATATATATATATATATATATATATATATATATATATATATATATATATATATATATATATATATATATATATATATATATATATATATATATATATATATATATATATATATATATATATATAAATAAGCAGATTGTGTTTTTTTTTTGGAAAAAATACAAAAAGAAATTAAATAACTACATTAATCATTTATTATTATTTCTGTATTTTAGTACATAGGTTGCTCTTCACTTAAGTACCTCGTGATACACGACATTTTTTGTATTTATTATCAGGCGCAAAAACAAACAACGCAGATGGTCTTCCGACTCGTGAACATGTCACGTATAATTGACAATGGGAAAAACATGGATGTTCTAGATTTAAACCACAAACTTTTAAGGATTGGCCTTGTGATTTGTTGATGGTCATGGCAAATGCAAGACGTATCGGAAATTGAAGTCTTTTAAATTCAAACGGCATATGGGTTGGGATCATCGGGATCCTCGGAATGAGAACTTCCTCACCTTTGAATTATCCTATCATTATCGTAGCGTAAATTACATTGTTCATCAATTTACTAACCACCAAACGCGTACCGTTGCTCAGTTTTGGTTGGTTTATGTTTCGAAGCATGCTTACTACGGAGCCAACCTTTAGGCGTAAATTGTGCGGTGGTAAGCCAGGCACGTCCAAAGAGTTTAAAAATTCAATTGGATAGTTGGTGGCTTCATCTTCATTTGTGACGCAGTCAATAGATTTGAATGAATGCATTGTTCCAATGATCTTATTTTGAATTATGTAGTTCAGGTCATCTACATCTTTATTCTTAGCCGCTAAAATTGCTCGCTCACTCAACCATTCATTATTTTTGTAGTTAGAAATAATATTTGGAAATACATTGTTGATAAGTTCGTCTTTTGATGAGACAAAATTACAGAAATTATTTGGAAATGATATTAATCCGCTCGATTCATCGACAGTTGTAACTCTCATGTTTGTTGTCAGCTGCAGTTTTTCACATAGCGCCATAGATTTGACGATTTGATGCAACGTTTATTTCATCGGCAGCCGTAGATCTTTGAATTACTGGCAGTATTTGGCGGAAATCGCCAGATAGTAAAATCATTGCTCCTCCAAAACATCTCGAGTCATTGCGTAAATCTTTTAATGTTCGGTTAAGTACTTCTAATGCACGTTTATGCGCCATTGTGCATTCGTCCCAGATGATGATTTTCGATGCCGCTAAAACTTTGGCCATTGCTGAGTGTTTTGCAATATTACACGTTGGTTCTTCAATAGTTTGAAGATTTAACGGTAATTTGAATGCTGAATGAGCCGTACGGCATCCTTCTAACAATGTGGCTGCTATTCCAGAAGAAGCAACTGCAACCGCTATGTTGGATCTCACCCGAACAGTTGCTAAAACTAATGACATAAGGAATGTCTTGCCAGTTCAATCAGGGGCATCTAGGAAATATAAACCACCATTTTCATCAGCGATTGCCTTCATTAAAGTATCATAAACTTCCTTTTGTTGGTAATTCAACAGGGGTACATTCCTTTGAACTACTAAATCTAATTCCTGGTGATCATATTCACGTTCCCGTTCCAATTCTCGATTAAATGCGTCATTCATTTCACGATTTGGCGCTGGCATTCCTAACCTGATTAATAAGTTACCGCACATGAGGTAACACATATTTTCGATCAAGAGTAAAGCACGATTATGTATCTCCTCATTCATCTCAATATCGTGATTTCTGGAACTGACACGACTTTGATGTAAAATACCTTCTGACATACTATCTTTGTATTTGTGCCACAGGTTACATGGGTTTGATGGAAAACATGTCGAAATTATGATAGCGAATAATGTGCGTATCTGACTTGGAGATGCAGAGATAGTGGCTTCAGCGATTGTCGTATCCCAATGGGTATCGTTTTCTAATAAGTTCAATTCTTCACATGCAGCACGATATGTTGGGAATATTACACCATTAACAGTTCGTAGTGTCTCAAATGAAGTTGGACCACGCACATTTACCAGCAACAACCGCAAATAGAAACATTCATCATTCTTTGGATGAACTGTATACATACGACCAAGAGCATCAGTAGAACGCACATCTGGATACCCAGGAACCGCATCACCTTGCTTCTGTATTTGAAAATTCTTGGATGAATCATTCCAAGTATAATAACGTGGCATCTCCGAGTAAAGCAAAGTTCGTGCAAACTGATTGCTTTGGCAGATTGCAAAAAAACTGGTCAATGTAGTGGCTGGAGGTGTTTCAGCACGTTGCGTAGCATTCGAAGCCGTGAAATGTACTCGTTGACCATTCTCCAGATGCACCGTCAAATGTATAACAGTAGGATGACGTTCGTGAATTGGAAATGCGAATATACGCCAAATCGCTTCATTACAGTTCACATAACGACCAACTTGATAGCGTGAAATTTCATCGTTGGTATTTGAGGATTGCAATCCAAAAACCGCCATATCACTGCCTTTCGTGACATATTTGCAAATATATTTTATGGACTTAACTGAATTGCAGTATTCAACGTTGCAATGTGTCTTGAACGTTTTAGAAATAAGTGGCGAATATGGAACAATCCAACTGTTGTCGACAACGAAATCCATTCTTTTCACTTTTGTTGTGACAGTTCGACCGTTGTCATCTGGTGATCGACGCCGATACAGCGGATACCCATCGTTACCAGTGACAGTCTCCGCCGTTAATTTCCGTGGATATCATTTAGAGCACTTTCCATCGATCATGCAAGGTGATTGGGGATTGATGGCACCACACGGTCCATGAATCATATTAGTAGTAACAACATCATGTAGGTCTGGATCGACTTCATGATCAGGAATCTCGGCACATTTGATATCATCTATTTGGTCAGACTGAATTCTTTCCACTAACCAAATAAGAATGTGTGCGTGCGGCAGGCCTCGCTTTTGATTCTTCGATAATGTCTGCCCCAAATGACGTCATTTGGAAACAACTATTGTATTTTCGAGTATTTGCAAGAAAGTGGCGTGATTCTTGTGTTTCGCCACAAAGCAATGAATACAATGGCTCATGTGGCGGAGTCAACACTGGCAATTTCACTTTACCATTAAGGCAGCATAATCCAGGCGTTTCTCCGGAAAACTTCAATGCACCACAATACTCGCAAACAACGTCCATTTGCCCAATGCAAACGCTAGGATGCAAGCTGTAATCATTGCTGCAATCGTATCGAAACGCTGCTCGATTCAAATCACCTAAATATCTTGTTCTGCGTCGCAAGCTATCTATTTGTTGCCTTCTGTTGTTCGCTCGACGATTCTGCATTGCCAACCGAGCTGTTTCACGGGCTGCTTCACTTTGCTCTCGTGATTGAGAAGCACGAAGTCGAGTCATACTATCGCGGCGCTGTTCACGTGCAATTTCTTGTTCTTCTTCAGTCCTTTCATTTGCAGTATTTTGTATTCTTCTTGCATTACGGCTTTGTCGGGAAAGATTCGATCGTCTTGGTCGCGGCATTATTAATTAAACTTCACTTCACTTTTAATTAAACTTCACTTCACTTCAATCCACTTCTTAATTATTTATTCAATAGAAATAGTTTTAATATTGATTTCTTACAAATATCAAATTGTCATCCATACGTCATTACATAGCTGTCATTTTACGTCAATTACATAGCTGTCATTTGCGTTTTGTTATTCCAAGTCTGATTCTTTTTTGTTATACCACGTTTTATAGTGACTGACGTTTCATGTCAAGTCACACGGGAACGCTGTCGAACGGGATAAAAAGTATCCTGGCTCTAAGCTACCTCCCTACCAATTTTCAGCCAAATCTGTTCTGCCGTTCTTGAGTTATAAGTGGTGTAACTAACACGACTTTCTTTTATATATATATAGATTTGCTACGTACATCGGAAGCTAACCAAAATTTTATACCAAATTTGTCCGGTTTATTGGGCATGTATTGAGTGAATCTACACCTTGCTTTCGTTGGAAACAATTGTTCGTCAATAGTAATATATGGTCCTGGTTTATAACAATTTTGACTGTTGTCAATACCAAACTTGTACCAAACTTCGGAAATCATAGCAAATTTATCGGTTTGTAACCGTTGGCTTCGTTGATTTCTGTCGTTAAATCGAATAAATCCTATAATTTCCGTAAAGTCATGTCTACTCATAGTATTTGAGAAAAAAGGTGGGCCCCACTTTTTATTCCATAGAAGTGCTATATCTATATTCTTAGCCTCATATGCGCCACGTGCATACAGAATTGCAAAAAATGCATATAACTTTGCAGTAGACAGTTTCCATTTATATCCCAACACTCTAAATGCCTCTGCCTCTGTGTACTCTCTTATAAGTTCGATTATATTCTTATCAATTATCACAGAAAATGCCGTCCTAACTTCGCCTTCATAATATTACGTTTACTGTACCCAGTCGGGCCTGATTTTTCCCTAAAAATATTATGACCAGGTGCTCTTCCAGGATTAGACCCTATTTTTACTTCCTGCCAAACAGTTCCGTCCATCGCAATTTCGCTTACTTCTTCCTCATTCTCACTATCGGAACTAACTAAAAATCTCCTTCTCTTTCGTCGTCTACGTACGTTCGAAATATTCTCTTCGTTCTCACTGGTGTTCGAATCTGTTTTAAGTGGATCATAATTTTCCGTATTGTCATTTTCCATATCCAGAGTTTCCTGATCATCTTCAGAACATTCTGCATCGATATCATTTATTCTCTCTAATATTACATTCGCACTCTTCAATTGTCTTGACATTTTTTGGGACAAATATTCTACAAAAAATAAAAACTAAAATATAAAAATGTAAATCAAAATAGATAGATAAAACTTACTGCGACGTATTGTTAGTCTTGTTCACGGTTGGTCAATACGATATAAAATATTACAAAATAATAATAAAAGACTGCCAAGTATGCTCTTTGTGACTTTCACGTTTCGATGCACTCTGTTCGTGTCGCATAACTACACTGAAGACTCGATTTAGTTGGCGGCGAGATTTTTGTGGCCCCTCGCGCTAGCGTAAGATTAGACGGAAGGGGTCTACCGCCTACCGCCACCGATGTCGTGTCAACCTAAGATCGCTCCAACTACACTCTTCTTTTTTTCGCTACGGCCCTGTGTTTACTCAAGCTCGAGTTCGGAGAGTTTTTATGACCCTCGGTCTAGTGGGCGCTCCCCCGAGCTTCTAACTAAATCGAGTCTCCAGTATATTTTCTAGAGGGCAATTATCGGATAAAATCGTGTCATAACTACATTACCTTTCGTTTGTAATGACTTTATAGTTTTGGCATTGGGTCTTAGAGAGAAACTATTTAAAAAATGTATAGATCGTATATAATAATAATAATAATAATAGCCTTTATTTCCGAACTTTTTGACATTTTACATTTTTAAAACAAAGTATTTAAAACTAAAATTTACATTTCACTACAAAAAGTCTCTCAGTTCGGTGTGCCTTATGGCAAAGGCCTCCTCCAACTCTTTCCACTGCTTTCTGTCAGTCGCCACTCTTGTCCAGAGGGGACCTAAAGTGATTTTCAGGTCGTCCTCCCATCTTCTCTTTTTACGACCTCGACCCCTACTGCCATCCCTCGGGTACCAGATTGTCACCTCTCCTTTTTACATCTAAGCATATGTCCAGTCCACCTCCATTTAAGTTGATCAATACGGACCAGGATATCAGTTAATTTCGTTTTGTGCCTGATGTCTGCATTTCTTACTTTATCTTTAAGTTTTAATCCTAACATGCTTCTCTCCATACTTCTTTGACATCTTGCAAGTTTTTCCCTATGGAGTTTTGTCAAAGCCCAGGTTTCGCAACCTTATGTAATGGCAGGTAGAATACAGGTATCAAAGGTCTTCTTCTTGATTTTAATGGATATTTCCTTGCTTTTTGTAATTTCTTTCAAAGCCCAGTATGTTTTCCACCCTGTTGCAATTCTTTTCTCTATTTCTTTCGACATCTGGTCATTAGGTGATATTATCTGGCCAAGATATACATATTCCTCTACATATTCCAGTTTCTGTCCATTTACTGTGATGTCTCTGGGAAATGAATTAGTCATCATCTTAGTTTTGCTGGAGTTTATCTCTAGGCCTACTTCTCTACTTTTGTCTGCTAGAGTTTGTATCATGGACTCCAGTAGTTTTGGATCTTCCTCCAATAGGACCAGGTCATCCGCAAATCTAAGATGATTCAATCGTGATCCATTTATGTTTAGACCTAGATGCTCCCAATCTAACTTCTTGAACATCTGTTCTAACACTGCTGTGAACAGCTTTGGTGAAAGTGGGTCACCTTGCCTGACACCTCTTTGTATTGCAAAAGCATCTCCTGTTGATTCCAGTCGTATCCTACCTATACTTTCACTATAAATATTTTTGATGATGTTGATGTAGGTGTGCTGGATGCCCTGCTCTCTTAGGCTTTGCCATACGACATCATGTCTGAGGCTATCAAAAGCCTTGGCGTAGTCTATGAAGGCAATGTAAATAGTTTTTTTGTATTCATTATATTTTTCTATAAGCTGTTTGATAGTGTGAATGTGGTCTATTGTACTGAAATCTTTCCTGAAACCCGCTTGTTCCACAGGCTGATTTTCGTCGAGTGTACCTGATATTCTGTCCAGAATTATTTTGGCGAAAACTTTGTATACATTCGAGATGAGAGATATGGGTCTGTAATTTCCGATATCCTCTTTTGGACCTTTCTTGTGAAGGAGTGTTATATGGGACTCTGTCCATTGGCTAGGGATGATACCGGTATGTAGAATATCGTTAAAGATTTTTCTTAGTAGCGGGCTTAGTTCTGTGATTGTCCCTCTCATAAGTTCGTTTGTGATCCTGTCAGGGCCGGGGGCTTTGTCCATTTTTTGGCTTTTTATAGCTTTTTCTACTTCCGATACTAATATTTCTGGTATGTCTTCATTATCTGCAGTTTGTTTGTATCCACTATTGTGTGTGTCAGAGCTTGAATGATTTGAGTATACTAACGGATAATAATTTGTTGCTATATTTTGGATTGAACTTCGAGTAGTAGCTGGCTGTTCTTTTTCTTTGTCTCTCAACTTTGGTATCCATTCCTTTCCTTTTTCACGAAGTTCCTTTAGGGCTTTCTTCTTCCTCCAGTTTTAATGATGTGATTTTCTAATACTCTGTTTCTCCTGATCTTTCTGTCTTTCCTCATATTCTCTCGAATCTGTTTGCTAAGGTTGGATATATTTTCTTGGTTCTCCTTTTTTCCTTTACAAGATAAGATAACAAGATCTTTCTATCTTCAATTAGTTTTAACGTTCTCTCACTTAAGAAGTTTTCTTTACTCTTCATTGTTTGTTTTGTCTGTATTTTAAGTTTATTCTCAATTTTCTTATATTTTTCATTTAGATCCATATCTGAATTTATGGCTTCCATCAGGTCTTCCATGGTGCTGTCTGTGTCCCTTTGTATGTTAATTGTTTGCATATTGTCCATATGATGTCTAGGAGTTTTTGGACATCTATCATTAAGACAGCTGCGTACCATGCGATGGTTTGTGTTGTAATTTAGTTTCTTTATATTTCCGTATCACTAAATACCCTGGCTTTGTTGGTTATTATGTAGTCGATTTCGTTTCTGAACTTTCCGTCTGGAGATATCCATGTCCATTTATGCTTGGGTTTTTTACGGAACATGGAATTTAGAAGTGTTAAATTCTGCTCAAGAAGGAACTCTACTAGTTTTTCTCCATTTTTACTTCTCTTGCATCTTCCGTATTTCCCTATTATATGTTCTTCTCCAGGTAATTGGACGCCCACTTGGGCATTGAAATCTCCCATGAGTGCGAGATTGTTTTCGGAATATCTTTCAGTAGCTTCACGTAATTTGTCGTAAAATTTGTCGATCTCTGTTTTTGTTGCTTGCTCTGTCGGCGAGTAGACTTGGATAATTGTCCATTTTTTCCTGTACTTTGGTAAATTAATGTGAATCACAGCTATCCTGTCCGATATTCCTTCAAAACCGATTATCTGGCTTTTTAATTTCGTCTTTACCAGGAATCCAACCCCTCTGTGTCCAGCGATTTCGCCTTTATAGTACATAATATAGTTGTTTCGTTCTTCTATTCCTTCTCCTATTCTCCTCATCTCGCTTATGCCCAAGATATCCCACTTGAGGTTTTCGATAGCTAACTCAAGCTCATGCAAACTTTCCGATGTTCTCAAGGTTCGTGTGTTTAGTGTACATATATATAGACTGCTTCGTTTTTTTTCTCTTTTTGGGTATTTGATTTTGTTGGCTGATGTGTTGGAGGGTGGTGGTCAGCTTCCCCCACGGTGACCGGCCGGATTGGGGGACAACACGTTGGAGTTTTTCTTATGTCTATGTTTGTTGTTGCATCTGTTTGTTGTTTCCGGTCCGAGGAGGCCTTTACTCGTTTTTTTTTGCATTTCCGGCATCGAGGCGGATCTTTCTCGCGTTACAAATGTAAGTATGCTTGGCTTAAGTAATTCTTTATTTGTATTTGGGGGCTGGGTTGCAATTTTTCTATTCTTCGTATTTGTCTTTTTCTGAGATGGAGTGGGAGTGGTTGGGGATCCTGTTGGTGTTTCTCTCTTCCTCTTTTTGCGGTTAGAGTTCGTTGGTTTTTTAACTATTAGCTTATCATATTTTATGAACGCTATATTTCCATTTTTTCTTTCTGCTTCTAATTGCGGTTTAAGTTGTTTACAACTTCTTTGGGGTAGTCCTCATTAACAGAAACGTTTTTAGGAAGGTTGCGCTTGTTTTTTAGGATAAGATGTTTTTTCCAAGATGTAGTTAAAGATATTATTATTGGTCGGTTCTTGTCAGAATTTGTGCCGATTCTTTTGATGTTACTTATTTCTTGATTATCTATATTTGTTCCTGAATCCACTAAAATCTTCACCACAAAATCCACCAATTCTAACTCTGTTTTTCCTTTTTCTTCAATGCCAAAAAATACGAGATTTTTCACACGTTTTTCCTTCTCTAGAATAGTCACTTTTTGTTCCAAGTTGCTGACTCTAGTTTTGAGGTTGTTGTTTTCTTCTGTTAGTACTTTTAACTTATCGTCTAGGGCCTCCATTACATTTTTTGTTATTGCTGTTGTTAATGTTATTGTTTGTTCATTAAACTTTTCGTTTAGTTTAGAGAGTAGAATTTCCATTTGTTTTTCCATCTTTTTGGGTAATTTGATATTATAAAGTGGTAACACTTGAATGTGCGGTAATCTTTTTTCTAAGTTGGCAGCACTTTGTAATTGTCAGTTGTCACTGTCAAGTGGCAGTGACAGATTGATTTGGTTAGGTTGGCACTACCTGCAATCTTGGTGTCTATGGTATGTGTCACTGTGTGATTCACTTTGAGGTTATATCGATCGAAACTTTGAACACATCCACCAAAAAACTGTGATATTCACTGGGATTTTTGGTGAAATACTCTTCTAGTTTGATCCTCTGAAGATTTCATTTTAGTACGTGTTTGATTTTTCGCTTTATGCACTGTTTTTCGGAAATATTTACGGAGCTCAATCTTATACGTGTTTACACTTTAGTCGCCGGAACCGGAACCCATATATAGATCGATCGTACTACCGGTCAAATGACCGGTCGTGGTAGGTAAGACAGACTACAAATTTTTCTCGGAAAATAAACAATAAAAAAAAGGGAATATTGAAAAATATATCATACATATATATGAGGAAAAGTGGTAAAGTTTAAAGGCGATTCACATACGTTGAATGTAGGAAATTCCAATTGAAAAGTAGGAAATTCCGTTTTTAAACGGTCATTTGACCGGTCCTGGTAAGGAATAGTGTTAAAAAGGCGTTTAGATTTATTAGATATCACTCAGCAATCTGAATCTTACAATATATATATATATATATCTATATATATATATATATATATATAATATATCTATATACATATATATATATACATATATATATATACATATATATATATACATATATATATATACATATATATATATATACATATATATATACATATATATATACATTATATATATACATATATAATATACATATATATATACATATATATATTATACATATATATATATACATATATATATACATATATATATATACATATATATATACATATATATATATACATATATATATATATATATATATATATATACATATATATATATATATATATATATACATATATATATATAATATATATATATATATATATATATATATATATATATATATATATATATATATATATATATATATATATATATATATATATATATATATATATATATATATATATATATATATATATAATCGCATTGAACCGACTGTTCACACACGGACGGAATTGTTAGTATTGACAGTAATCTCGTGATCACCAATTATCGAATACATTTTTTTATGACGTCACCACCACTCCAAAGGGTAGCTGTCACTGTCTGATATCTTGTTTAATAAACATTTCAATTTTCTCAATTACTTTTGCTTAAATCGTACCGGGTCGTAATCGGTAATCGTACAGCTATTCTTTTGTGTATTTACACAGCAATTTATTCGCTGGGTGCGAAGTAGGAGGTGGGAGAACACGAATCGATCGCAGCGCGCACCGTCGCTAAAACGGAAACTATGTCAGACGAAATGTCACTTTTTACTTAAGAAATTTACATATTTGTGCATTTTAAGTAAAAATTATTAAAATGCGTCACGACACCTGATGTGAAGTTGACTGCAAGAATAATGACAAAAATAGTGATAACATTTTTTTATAGATTTCCTCGAGTGAGTTGGAAACAAGAACAACGAATGAAGTAGATAATCACTGTCAAGAGAAAAAAGTAAGTGAACCTAAAAAATAACAAATTTATATTAAATCCAATCAAGTTGCTACGAGTATAATTAATTTGTTATATTTAGTTTCAGTGCCGATGGATCGCTATGGTATCTAAAGCCTCATGACATGATTTGCAGTGCTTACTTTATTGGCACTTAATCTCCTGGCAGTATACCACTCTTTGCACTTTGACTGTTCTATGGATTTACAACACAAATCAGCAATTTTCTTCATCTTTCATTATAATATTTTCTTCATAATATTGTTTTAAATTTCGGTTAATTTCTATTTCATAACTTTTGTAAACTTCAAACTCTTCTTAAAAAAATACATAAGCTCTTTAAACATTCAATGCAATCTTCAATTTGTAAATTAATCTCAACTTAATTAACTAAATTTTTAACAACTTTGGTATTGCATGCATGATCTTCCATATTAAAACCCAAATCACTAGCTTTAATTATTAGTTTTAATGGTGATTGTCCGTTTAATCCCAAAATATCTAAGGGCAAAGGATCACTCTTAATTTTCTTTGCCGGTGGATACATTTCTTCAAAGTATTTGCCTTTTGAATACTTTGTTGGCAAACTGTCTGGCACTAGGTCTGCCCCATTGCTGCTCTTCACTGGTTTTGGGAAAGCTGTCTTCGTGTTTAATATAGTATATTAGAGCTGCAATTTGTTTACATCTGCCACTCTTATTGTACACATAATCACATTTTACACTTGTAACATGACTAGATCAATATATAAGGAAGTCTTATATGATGTTGATGTGATGTTGTGTGGCTCATAGGATCTCCAAATTTAATTTCTTGTACATTTTGTACATGTTGAGCCAAAACTAATTGCTTTGCTTTTATGGTCGTTTGAGGTTGAAACGAAATGTCGTGTGTGATTGCTTGGAAGCCAGTTCTTATGATTAATTTGGCCGTATTTAACTGAAAATACACAAAAACTCTGCATTATTAAGATATCACCATTATTTTGGTCTTGGCACGATTGATCTTAAGACCAAGCTTAGCACTTTCTATTTCGATAGTCTTCAAAAGATGTGCCATCTCCAACTCACTTGATGCAACTATCGTCGTATCGTCTGCGTGCCTCAGATTCGTAACTATCTGACCACCCACTGTAACTCTGCCACTCCAGCCATCCAGTGCTTTCCTCATGATGTGTTCGCTGTAGAGGTTAAACAATTTTGGGGATAGAATGCAGCGTTGACGGTCTCCTCGTTTTGTATGGAATGACTTAGAATACTCGGCTTTCCAATTTCACAAAGCTGGTGCCTTTATGGTATAGATTATGGATCAGAAAGGTAAGGTGTTCAGGCTCTCCCATCTCTATGAGGACATCAAACATGGTTCTCCACTGCACGCAATCAAATACCTTAGCGTAGTCAATAAAGCACAAGACTAGTGGCAAATTAAATTCGCGACATTTCTCGATGAGCATACGAACATCTGCTCACGAGTTCCCTTCCCAGCCACGACGCCAGATTTATTTAAAGTTTTCACTAAAAAATTATCTATATAATTTCTAAAAAGTTATATTTTCGCGATTAGTAAAATTCTATAATTGATTGCAAATTTTGCTGTCATTATGGCTGTCAAATGGTTTCAAGAGTACCACCAATCAACAATCTAACGAATTCTACAATAATATTTCGTTCTCATAATAATTACTTATAATTACTTAATAACCTATAGTGCTGCCACAATTATAAGGTACGAGAGTACAAAACGACGTTTACCAAGATTCAAATATATCAATACTATTTCAAGAGTACCCCTGCTGCTCGTAAACATTCTGTAAACCTTCTGTAATTACAATCGATTTGTTAGCGCTCTAATCATTTTCGCTATTCTTTAGCGATCATGTTAGGACTTATTTTTATTATTTTAGGTTAGTGATTTTTTTTTTAAATATTAAATTCTCGATATATCGATATTTTTAAATATATCAGTTTGATATATTGAAAAAATAATCAATATTTCCATACATCGATATTCTTTTCGATTTTATTTTATCGGCTTTATTTTAAAAAAGCAACCGTGAGTCGGCTCAAAAATCACGTGGCCACTTCTCGGGTCTTTTTTCGTACTTGTCAAACCAATTTTCCTTCCAAATACGTGTATCATCATCATCAAGTTGTGCTAGTTCTTTTAAAGTTTTTCTGATTCTTTCTCGGTGTTGTGGCCAATAAGTCGGTATATAGTCAACCATGCAGCTTCTTGACTGGACATTTCGACACTATTAAGTACGATGGCGCTTAGTTTTTTAGTTGCAGAGTTCATAATATCAACAAGTTTCTGTTGTATATCACTAATTCCTCTGTTTGTCTTATTGATGTAATGAATTATGTACTGGGCGCATGAATATTCTTCAGTGATGAATTGAAAATCCATATTGGACCCAACCAGATTAAGAGTAAAAGGATTGAAACAATTATGCCATTTTTCAGAAGGTTGCCTTTTTATAAATACTCGCGGTCGGTTTATTCCAGCTCGAATAATGTTCATGTAAATCTCATCTGATAATATGTCATTAGCTTGACGTTGGTTTATGTCCCGTGTTGAGCACATAGAGATCCATTTCCGTTGCGAAAGCGTGGTATTCTGCTCCTCGGTGGTATTCGGAGCTGCTGCCCCACCAGTGACTCCATGCGTTCACGTCTCCCGCCACGATGATATTCTAAGTAGGGATTTTGTGGATGGTGGCCCTTATTTGGGAGAGGTATGGGGTGAGGTCCTGATCGCCTTCAAAGTACACGGACAGTATGCCCAGCAACAGGTTTCCGGCTTTTAGGTAGATTTCAGCAACGTTTTCGGAGACTATCTGGGGGTCGTGGATTACCTCTAGAGTGTCTCCGAAGACTATAATTGCTGCCTTTACCGGTTTTTGACGGTTCATTGTGCACTGGATGGTGGTTGTGCCGGGGTGCTGTTTCATCTCGCCTGTTCTGCCCACGTAGGGCTCTTGCACAATGGTGACTGAAATGCCCTTCTCCTTTGCCGTCTTTAGTAGCTCAGCTGTTGCGAGCTTGGAACGTTGCAGGTTCACTTGTATGAACCTGATTTCGCTCTTCCTCCCGTGTTGAACTCTGGGTGCGACCAGGGTGGTGTTCTCCAGGGAGCCCTTTGCAGTATTGGACCCTTGAACGTGCTATTCCAACCCACCGTTGGCGTTCTGGGCACTCTGCGCTGTACGCTGTGTGAGCCAGGTCAGCTTTATCTTTTCTGGCTCTGTAGCAGTTCACGCAACGCGGGGCCACTTGTTTTTCTTTAAGGAAGCAATCTGCTCCTGCGTGCTCTCCTCCGCAGTAGCTGCATGCATCCTTGCCTGCTCTGCAGAGGGTCCTTGTGCGCCCGTATCCTATGCATTTGGCACATTGCACGAGGGGGGACTGGTCTTCCACTGTGCAACGGCCAAACCCTACATAGATCTTTCCGGTTTGCGTGAACTGTTTCCACATAGTTGGGGACAGTTCTAGCACTGGATGACATTCGTGCGGGTTACGGGCCCTTTTCCTATAGCGGACCCGGATCCTCAAGTCTGCTTCACTGATCCCTTGCAGAAGGTGTTGGTTCTGGGCTTTTATATGTTCGACTATTTCGTCGTTTATGTAGCAGTTGAGGACTCCCCGTACACACACAAGAGGGTCCTGGCTCGTTGGCTCCCTGACTGTGAGGTCTTTGTTGTGGATCACTTGGTTTTTGATAATGTTAACATCCAAAGCAAGGATGCTTGGGCATCTGAGGACCACCTTTCGGTCCCTGGCCTTTCTTACCCTGTCCACTTTCGCCCCAGTCTTCCTAAGATCTAGAGCGTCCCTGATCTTTGTGATGACACTCTCACTCGTTTCTGTTGAGATTTTCGAGGAGATGATAAGGGTGTGGTTCGGGTGGTGGTTCTTAGGCTTGGCGGCGATCTGCGCAAAAGTGTGTGGTCCCGCCGGGGGTATTTCGCACTTTTTGAGCTCAGTTACCCCCTTTTCGATGGCAGCCAGGGACTGTTTCACCTCTTGGACCGCCAACTCTGTTCCTAGTGACGGCCGTGGAGGCGAGGTTTTTCTTGGTTTTTGGTCTCTCAGAGGACACAATTTCCAACGTCTCTGTCAGGTCTTTAAAATTGAGCGTAAAATCTGTTTGGGGAAGTGGTGGATGTTCAGTCGGGTTTGGTGTCTTTTCCCCGAGAGGGATAGCACTGTCTCGTAGAGACCCTGCAGGCTGTCATGTGCCTTGGCTTTTGCCTCCCTCTTCATGTTTGTAACCGACTCTAGCGCTTCCAGCCCCTTATGAAGCAGGGTATTAGCCACTCCCGTCTCCATGTCCATTGCTACGCCGGTGCCCTTCTTGGCTGTCGAGTAAAGAAGACTGACCCTCCTTCTTGTGCTTGAGGCAGAGGTTCGTGTGGTCAACGTTGGTGGCCTTAAAAAATTATTATTCCCGGGGGTGGGGGGTGGTTTCTCCACAGGGAGCCCAAGTGGTTTAAGCTCTCACACGGGGGATTTAGTATGGGAATTTAGTACCTCAAGGTCGGGTACTAATAATATTCGGAGCGAGGGGGTTGATGGGGGTTGGTTTGGGGAGTGGGGGGGGTGGCTTTTTAGGTTCGGAAGGGGTGAAAAGAGCACCTTGAGACGGAAACAACGAGCCGTCGCAAGGAAGGATAGGACTACTATGAAGATGGTTCCTCTCGATCCTTACCTTGGGGAGCAGCTTTGCTCAGCGCTGGTGTTGCTTGAAGTGGCGGAGTCCTCAGTTGCTAGTAGGCAGGTGGCGGCGCCCGAGTTTCGCTAAGGTGAAAACCACGTGTTGCGTTTTAGGTTAAAAACCACGTGTTTTTTAGGTTGTATTACCCAAAATTATTTCCTTTTTTCTCCGCCAATACTTCTCGGATCCGGATGCAACAGGTGTCGTTTTTTTCGTCTCGTTGAGCTCTATCTATTGTGAATATTTGCTCTTACGGATCTTTTACGAGCGCGCTGTGATCCTGTGGCAAAGTCTGGATGCTGTAGCTCCGGAACCCTGGGGCCGATGGTGTTACACACATAAATCCCGGTGAGTCACACGATGTTCCGCCTTTGTAGCCAAGAATTGGGTGGCTGGGCTCAAATTTGTAATTTTTACAATTTTTTTTGTAGGAGCCGATGTTGATTGTGCGGTTGCTAGACGTGTACTCTCCCCAGTTTTCCACTCCCACTCATGCAGTTGTGTTCATGCTGGTTGATGTGTGGCATGGTTTATCTGTTGCTTCCGAGTCGTCTGGATAGAACGTTTGGGCTAGAAGGTCTGCAGAGCCCTGTGGGGTCAGGCTATGGCCTGTATTTAGGCTTCGCAGGAGCGAGTCCTCTTTGCGGCTGCTGGTCTTCTGTATTACCCTGTATATCTTATCCCACACGATCTCTTTTTCTTGATTTGTGCAGAAGTCCTTCCAACTCTCCGTTTCGGCTTTCTCGGCCTCAGCCTTATACTCTTCTTTTATCTTTGTGTATTCCTCTATTACGCGTGTTCTTCTACTGGGGGCGGCGTTTCTTATCCTACGTTTGTACCGCAGGACCTTCCTTCGCATCTGGTTAAACAGCTTTGACCACCAGGGTGGAATTGGGTCGCGGGTCCCTGTACCCAGCAACGGCATAGTTTCCTTGTAGGTGGTGTTCATTTGGGCCATGTAGGTATTTACGGCCTCTTCCAGTTCCTCGGGGGAGTTTAGTATTTGCAGTGACGTTGGTGAGAGATGTTGTCATCTTCCAGTAGTTTATTGAGAAGTGGACCGAATTTCCCCCATTTCGCCTTCCTGGAGTTGTACCTTCGTGTCGGTGTGAAAATTTACGTGTATTTTGGATTCCACCACCAGTAGCGTTTGGCAGAACTTAGATGTAAAGAATATTGCCTTTTCAAGGCGAATTTTTTTTTTCAACCCAATACTAAAAATAAGTCATTCCCATGCATTATATTAATATGCCATTAGTTATTAGCTCATAAGCTAACAAGATAGATACATTAATACGTAAATTCTTTATATATTATATATAAATTAATATGTAAAAAGTAACTATAAAAATAAAAATATTAAAGCAAACATACAGATTAATACATTATAACATATAACATAAAGCTAGTATGCAACATTTACTAATAGTGATCTCTTCCAGGTGGCCTAAGGTCTAAGAGAAGAATAAACATATAAAACACATGCATATATATTATATTTATTATAGTATATATTAACATATTATAATAAATACAATATATTAAAATTACATATACAATATATATTTTATAAACATAAATAAAAACAAAACATATACATATACAAACAGAAATAGATATATATACTCATATATCCAATATATAACTATTAATTATAATTTTTGTTGTGCCAAATAATAACGCTTTAGTAAGTTTTTGAAAACATTAAGCGATTTTAAATACTGATTATTGTTAATGCTGTTGTTCTCAATTGAAAGAAAAACTTACTTTCGCCCACCACCATCTTTAACCGCGCCACCCGAGGCATCTAAGATCGACGCCACCAAATTCCACTTGTTTCATTTCAATTTGGCATGAGCCGTCCTAGCAGTCCTTTGCAATACCAGGAAGTCGATTAGATGTTGCCAGGAAGTCGACTAGCTGTTCAATCTGGAAGTATGTAGGACGGCTTGCCATGCTAAATGAATCTAAAAAAAATTATCCATATAGCAATGTGTCATTTGTACAGCCTCAAATGACAGTTATATGTTTAATGTCCATGTCCATGCTATATACAAAAAAAAAATAGAAAAACGGCGCAAAAAATGAAAATTATATTTTCTTTAGAATTACGTATCGTGGACAATATGAAAAGTATATATTTTTGGGATCTTTGATTACTAAGCTAATAGAAAATGTATTATCTTTGGCAAAAAAAAGATCAAACTACTTGGAAAATTCGAGGCTGGAAAACCGTAACGTGAATTTTCCTAATTTTCTTTAAAAATGATGTAAAGAAATAAAAGTCTTGAATTCAAATTCTGAATAGTTTATATACGACAACATGAGTTACTCAACAATAACTCATCATAAAAATATGTAGCTTGGTACATTTTTTTCAAACCACAAGCTTATCAAGGATGGAGAATTTTTTGACGACCCGTAACAGAGCAAAAAAATTGTTTACTTTACTCGTCAACACACTCGTGTTTCGAGATTCAAGGGGCTATAAATTTTAAATAGATTTATAGATTGGTCTTTATTCTCAAAAATGAAGATGAAGAGTCCAGTTTTTTAAAACTACATTAATATATGAAACACCTTCATATATTGGTGTAGTTTCAAAAAACAAGGTTCAATACAAACAAGTTTCTCGCAGCCGACACAGAACGTGTGCACCCGTTTTTGTTGGCATACAGACCACACCCGGCGCAAGCGTTGGCGCTTCTCGCGACTGCCCATGGGGTACTCTGAAATGCGGTGGGTGAGGTCCAGTGCGGTTGCGAGGGAAGAACGAGGTGTGGATAAGGAATGTTTCAATAAAATTGATCTTACTAATGCTAGTCTAAAATCTCTATGGCTATGTGGAGCAGGAGAAGAGGAAGTTGAATGCTGAAGCAGAAGTTCTAAGTTCAAATGCAGATCCCTCATAGTTATATATAATATAGGAATTTAACACACTAACATACAAAAGTCTCTTTAATAATTTCTTGTACTAAATCCTTGTTCTTTTTCTCCCTATAGGGTACATGGCAAGCATCTGATCTTTTTTATCCACCCCATCCATCATAATATTGTAGTCCAATATGAGGATGGGTTTGGTGGATCCCCCGTTGCCATGGTATGTGGATATCATTGCAACTCTGTTGCTATCCCTCCACACCATGACATCGACATCTCCCGAGGTAAGACTAGCATGCTGTCCCGGACGCATTTTATCTATAGTGAGACTGTGTAGGGCATGAGGAACAAACTTGCGGTTTGTTCTCAGCGTGCCCACACAGTCAAACCCCAAAGATTTAAGGCGTCTTGCTAGTACAGGGGAATTATAAAAACTGTCCATCCACACGGTATGGTCCATATTCTCGAGACCATTTAAAAGTCTCAGGACAAGTGCTGGTGTGAATATATTTAATATATCTTCGTGCTGCTGTGCTGGGGATCGCTTATGGGAGTGAATCTCAAACCGCCATAAATAGTCTGTTTGAGATTCACAAACCTCAGCAGCTTTATTGGGAATCGGTTGATTTACACTAAGCCAACTTTTCCTCATAAGAAGACTCATCTATTGAGATATTTTGTGACAATTTATAAAAATTCGAAAACTCAGCCGTTGGTACCTCATCTTCCTTGATGTCTCAAAAAAAAATGCTCTTGCCGTGGACAGCATAACTCATTATTGGTTCATCTAAAATCAAAAAACCAAACGGATTTCGTTAGTACATGGATAAATCTCGTTGTTGAACGAAGGAAAAAAAAAAAATCAAAATTTGAATTTTTACAGGCTTTGGACCAAAAAACACATTTTTTTAGTGAAATTTCCGACATACATTGGCTTAAAAAAATAGTTGTAATTAAAACAAAAAAATCCTTCGTTCAATAACTAGATATAATGTTATTTCAAAGATTTGTACAAAACTTGAAGTAAATCGCTTCATAACTTTTCGAGATATCGTTATCGTTCGTCGGTAAACGGGGGGTCGTCCTCGGATAAGTCTTTGATTTCCGCGAGAGTCCTGCTTTCAGTGATTTCCCTGGTCCGTTTGTGAAGGTCAGTTTCAGCGTCCGTAGAGTCATCAGGATAGAAGGTTTTGGCGAGCAAGTCAGCTGACTGAGCCGGGGAAAGCGTTTCGCCAGCTGGGTCTCTTAGTAAAGTATCTTCATGCCTTCTTGATGTTTTCCTGATCACTCTATAAATGCCGTCCCAGACACTTTCGCGGTCCTGGGATGTGCAGTACTCCTTCCAGCTCTGCGTGGCTGCCTCTGCTGCCTTTTGGTGGTAAGTGTCCCTTGCCAGTACGTATTGGTCGACTGTGAACGGTCGGCAACTTGGAGCAGCGTTTCTAATACGGCGTTTTTTCCTAAGCACGTCCTTTTGTAGGTGGTCCAAGGTGGACTACCACCAGGGCGGCCTTGGATCGCCTTTCCACGCCTTCAGTTTCGGAATCGTGCCTTCACACGCGCCATGGATATCTGAGGTATAGATTTTAAGCACCTCGTCCAGCTCCTGCGGGTTTTTTTTTTTTTTTTTTTTTTTTTTATTGGGGTAATTGAAACACACCACGGACTTAATGCGTCCGTGCTCTTTTCTGCTCTTTACTTTTTATTGTTTTTGTGATTTTGTCTTTTTATTCTTTTATTTATTTATGATAAATACTCATTCACACATAGTTTTACTTTAGTTTTTACTTGAGGGCCAGAGGGGCCCTGCTCAAATTTTTGTTCTAAGTGGGGTCTTGTCCGGTGGATCCGCCTTCGTCTCTTCTTAGTTTACTTATCGCATCTTCATCTCTGTGGGAGATGGCCATCTTGATGTTGTACTCTATTATGTCGGCTGTTGCCGAGTCCCTGGCTCGACGGATGAGTCTGCTGATGGCGTCCTCTTCAGCGTTTGTGTAGTAACTGCAGTTGTTCATGTGCCTGGTTATGGCTACGACAGCGTGTGAAATGCTGTCGTGTATGGGGCTCTTTGCGGTTCTTGTTTGAATTATGACTACCGACTCGTACGTTAGTCCCTGAGACTCGTTAATGGTAAGAGTGCGTGAATTTGGGCCGCTCCCATATCCTTCCCGGATTAACTCTGTCTTCTCCACCTGTGTGTGGACTAGGTATAGGGTGTTTGGGGAGTCTTTTGGGATGCACGCACCTGTGAGTCTTGATGTTTCGAGAGATCGAGTCTTTGGTCGAGCTGTGTAGATCCCATCGTAAACCTCGTTTAGGGCGTAGGTAACGTCTTGTGGACACCGATGGGATCTTAAGAGCTCTTTGCTGATGGACGTCACGAGGCTTGGGCTGGTGTATTTCAGTTGGAACAAGTTCAGTCTCTCTATGAATGGTAGTTGGTTTATATCCCCGATCAGAGTGATTTTTTCGGCCCCTGTTAATTTGGCCGCCATTGTGATCGCTCCAAAATGGTTCATTAGGGCCTCATCTACTATCATTCTACTAGGCTTTGCCCTTGCACCATTTACCAGGATTGAGGCGATCGTTCTCACTTTGATTTTGGATTCCCTGTCGCTACTGAATTTAATCTTTTTCCTGAGGTCCTCGGCTGCCTCGGTTGTTGTGGTAGCTATAAGGTCCGTTTCGGGGTTGAAATTATTTGCGACCCAGGTAGATTTCCCGCAGCCGGGAACTCCGTTGACCCATTCTATCTCCGGTGCCTTCCATTCTGTTAAGTTGCTGGGGGGCTGGATGGTTTTTGCCTTTGTTAGAATCTTATTTTCCAGCGAGATCTCTGTGCACCGCGCTACTACCAGAATTGGGTCGTCGGGGGATGTTTTGTACCTGAGAGCGCTGTTTCCTTCGTCTCTTTCCACGAAGCCATGTTTTTTGCTGTAAGCCGCCATGTGGGGGAATTTAGGTTGGTTTCCCCTCAGGTATTGCGAGGTGGAGTTGTCAAAGATGGCGGCCTTTTCTTCTTCTAGTAAGACCCCAAGTAGTCCTTCGTTCCTAAGCTCGAAGGTCCTTCGGATCTTTTCACAGGTCGCTAGGTTAACCTTAATTGTTTCTGCTAGGACTGTGCTGTATTCAAGCAGAGCGTTTTCCATGTGCTGTTTTGCTTCTTGTGCTGGGGGCAGGTCAGGTGTTGTGGCCTGTCCTTTGTCTGCTTTGGTGGTTCTACCCTTCCTGATAAGATACTCCTTGGGCTTCAGGAGCGTTAGGATTTTGGGTGAGCCTTTTGTATTGTTTCCTTGTGCCTTTTTGTTCTTTTCTTTGAGTTCTTCGTGTTTCTTGGCAAGTCTCTTTTGAAGGATTTCCGCGCCACTTTCCTGTGTCGTTATAGGTCTTTTGGTTTTGTGTCTTCTGTCTTTCATGAAAGCCAGGTCTTGTCCTCGGTCTTCGTACACTACTATTTTGTGATATTTTGATGCGTTTATACATCCCAGAAAGTCTTCAACGGTCCCTTTGTCGAACCCTGTCCTCATAACGTCAACGCTTAGTATTTTTGGACCTATGTTGTTCCTTTGGTCTGCTGTCCGTGTGCTCAGGTGGTCGAGCACATTGCATGCCTTAGTGAATGCGGACTCTCCATTGCTGCCGTCGAATAATGCGATGGTCTTGTTTTTTGTTCGCAGTGTTCGGTATTCGGATGTCCCCATTCTACATATTGGCATGCTGTCGTAGTCCGACTTTCTCATGGTGGCCCTGTTGGTACTGCCTTTGGTGAGGGCAGCTAGGCCGGGTGAGATATAGACCCATTTTTTCGGACCTACGACGCAGAAGCAGAGTCCCAGTTTCTCTTCATCCTCGTCCATGAACAGGGCTACGGGCCGGAGTGATAGTCCTGGGAAACCGGGGTGTCCATTGTCAAGGAAGCGTTGAGTTGCTGACTTCGTGGTGGTTACTTGCGTGGTTTTGCTTTCCGGGATGGGTGCAATGAGGCGCGTTCTCTCCTTTTGTACCTGTGTTGCGGCGATCTTGCTGCCGTTTCTTTGCATGGCAATGGTAAAAATGTCCATTAGGTACTCGAGGAGGGCAGGTCTCTTATGATGGTCCGCCATCAGGGTGGCCAGGTCTCGTCTCTCCAGTTTGACGTCCAGTTGGGTTTCTAGGCTAAGGCGGGCTGAGGAAAACCGCGGGCACTCCAGTATTATATGCCATACGGTTTCCTCGGTGTTGGGGTCGCATTCGCATCCTGGGGAGTCCTTTAGTTTGTGTTTGAACAGGTAGCTAGATATCCCTCCGTGTCCTGTCAGTATTTGTGTGTGAATCGGGTTCCATTTCGTCTGTCTAGTTATTTGGAACGCGGTTTCAACCTCGGGTAGGAATTCTCGCGTGGTGCTTCCTGTGCCGGAGGCTGAGTATCTGTCCTGCCATCTCCGGACAGATTCCTCCCGAATCTTGGACTTAACGTATGCTATTGGTGTTCTTGCATAGTCGTGAGGGCGTTCCAGTATAGCTGCTCCTTTGGCGAGTTCGTCTGCTCTCTCGTTTCCAGCTGTTCCTATGTGAGCACGGAGCCAGACCAATCTAATCTGTCTCCCTTGGTGTTTGATGCTCTCTATATTATTCTGTATCGCCCTTGCTAGAGGATGGGTGGTTTTTGGGTTCTCTAGCAAGTCAAGTGAGGATCTTGAGTCACTTAGAATAGTAATCAGGGGGTGCGTGGTTTGGTCCGCCTCCTGGGTTGCTTGGTAAATGGCGAACAGCTCTGCCTGGAACACTGTACACGAGGGATGCAGCTTGAAGGCGTTAGATTTGATTTCCTTACCTTCCTCCCACCAGGTAAGTGCAGCTCCTACTTGGTTGTTTATCTTGCTGCCATCCGTATAGATGTTTGGTCCGTTTCTCTGGTGGTTTTCGAGGGACTCAGATACGTTTTCATCAAGTTTCTCATATTTTATGGAGTTTAGCTTGGCTGGGTGTTGAAGTTCGGTGAATTTTGTTTCTGTTTCCAGGTGTGTGTTTGGGGGGAGATAGTTGGTTAATTTACCTCTCTTGGTGCGGTGAGTGAGGGCCTGCTCTTGTATTCTGATATCCAGGGGGAGCAGACCTGACAGGATTAACGCTGATGTGTGGGAGACCGTGCGGTATGACCTACAGATTTTTTGTGCGAACCCTCTTTGCAGCGTGAGTAGGTGTTGTTGTATCATGCGCATTTCTGTAGCTTGATACCACGCGCTCGCTCCGTAGGTGATAATCGGTTCGATTACCGCGTTATATATAGTTCTTATAATCTCCGAGTTCAGTCCCCAGGTGATTCTCGCCGCGCACGCAAGCTGGTTGTAGATGTTTGTAGCTTTCCTGCATTGCGCCACGACGTGGGACTTGAAGGTTAGGTTCCTGTCTATTATCACTCCGAGAAGCTTTATCTCCTTGACCATTTTAATGTCTTGTTGTGCCATTCTTATTGTTGGGGTGACGTATTTTAGTTTTTTAGTGATGAGCATCGCATTCGTCTTTTGCGGGGCAAAGCTAAGTTTGTGTTGGGCTCCCCATTCCATGACTGATCTTAGCGTCATGTTTGCTTCGCTCTGTAGTGCTTCCACTGAGCTACTTGCAAAGACGAGTACGACGTCATCGGCGAAGGCTTGGCAGTACACTCCTGTTTCGGCTAATCGATGCAGTAGCGAGTCAAGGATAACATTCCAAAAGGTCGGTCCGCCGATGGATCCTTGGACGCAGCCCTTGGTCGTATCCTTTGTTGATGTGCTTCTCGCGTAGTTGACAGTGATTCTCCTGTTATCTAAGTATGCATCGACCAGCCGAAAGAGGTTCTTGGGGCACTCCTTGATGGCTAGTTGTTTTTTGAGTGCCGGCCACCATGCATTATCAAAAGCTCCCTCGATGTCGAGAGAGACCACTACGACTGACTTCTTCTCCTTAATTTTTTGTCGCAGATGGTCAACGAGGTCGCTTAGGGCGTCTTCTGTACTGCGCTGGGGTGTAAAGCCGTATTGTCGCCCGTTCATTTTGGGGAGGAGATGCCACTGGAGACGACCGACTAGGAGTTTCTCGACGATTTTTCCTAGTACTGATAGAAGGCCGATCGGTCGGTAGGACTTGGGATGTGTGTAGTCCTCTTTGTCGGGCTTGCGTAAGATGACCACGTGAGCAATTTTCCACTGCTTCGGAAAGTAGCTAATGGATAGGCACCTATTCGCTATCGCTAGGAAGGTTTCCTCAGCGCTGCGAATAGCCGCCATGCAAATGTCCGCGGTCAGCCCGTCTGGACCGGGTGCCTTCTTTGGATTCAGTGACTTCAGCACCGTGTCCAGTTCAGTGGTGGTAAAAGGTGGGTCGTCTTTGGGCAGGCTGTT